>BHEV01006756.1:0-38223 GCA_004319985.1 Emydocephalus ijimae | reverse complement strand
GGGACGTCTTCGTGGAAAAACTAGGCGAGTACAAGGGGACCCCAATATCATTCAGCCTTAATCCAAAAATAGCTCCCATCCACCTTAAGCCCTGTCGACTTCCGTTTGCCTTAAAGCCGAAAATCGACGAACAGCTTGATAAGTTAATAGCCCAGGGGGTGCTAGAGCCAACCGATCACTCTCCCTGGGAGACCCCAATCGTAACACCAATTAAGCTGGATGGTTCGATTAGAATTTGTGGGGACTACCGGGCCACCCTGAACCATACCCCACAGCAAAACGCATATCCGGTGCCGGTGGTGCAGCACCTCCTCCATTCCCTGGGGGGCGGAAAAGTCTTCGCAAAACTAGACTTAGCTCAGGCATATCAGCAACTACCAGTTGATGAAAAGACGGCACAGGCACAGACGATAGTGACGCACCGAGGTGACTTTAAATGTACCCGGCTCCAGTTCGGAGTCAGTGTAGCCCCGGGGATTTTTCAGAGCCTTATGGAAAGGCTACTGCAAGGGATTAAAGGCATGGTCCCCTACTTTGACGATATGTTAATTGCTGCACCTACTACAAAAATCTTACGGGATCGTTTAAAATTAGTTCTACAGAAATTCCAAGATGCCGGTCTTAAAGTAAAAAAGAATAAGTGTAAACTGTGTACAGATCGTGTTGAATTTTTAGGGTATTTAATTGACAGTCAGGGTATTCACCCTACCGACAGTAAATTGAGAGCAATAAAAAACGCTCCCAGACCCCGGAACAAGGCCGACCTCCAGATGTTTCTAGGCNACTTTTATAACGTATTTCTACCGCACAAAGCAACTGTCCCTGAACCTTTACATCGTTTACTGGACAAAAAAGCAATTTGGGTATGGGGTCATAGAGAAAAGCAGGTGTTCCATAATGTGAAAAAACTACTGACTTCTGACGCTGTACTCATGCAGTACAATGAGACTTTGCCGTTAAATATCACATGTGATANGAATACGTATATGGCCGGGTTTTTACTATTGTGACTGACCACAAACCATTGCTGGGGATAATAGCCGGAGATAAACCGACTCCCTACATATTATCTCCCAGGATGACTCGCTGGTCAGAATTCTTGGCTGCTTATAATTATCAGCTGCAATACCACCCGGGGAAAGCCATTCCCCACGCCGACGCATTGAGCCGAGCACCACTTCCAGAGACTCTCGATGACCCCGCGCCAACAGTAACCATGTTGCAGATCGAGACACTTCACACACCGCTATTAACTGCCCGTGATATCGCGAGAGAAACAAGACATGACCCCACCTTAGCGCGAGTCCTAAGTTGGGTGGAACACGGATGGCCATTGGACCAAATTTCAGATGACTTCGCACCATTCAAAACTCGACAAACAGAGTTGTTTTCTCAAAAGGGCTGTATCATCTGGGGTGATAGAGTCGTTATCCCAGAGTGACTCCAACAAGCAGTACTGAGAACCTTGCACAATGGCCACCCCGGCATCGTGTGAATGAAAGCCCTTGCACGAAACTACGCATAGTGGCCGGGCATCGACAAGCAAATCGAGACTTGGGTCAAAGCTTGTCATAGATGCCAAGAAGTGAGCAACGCTCCACCAAAGGCAATCCCAACTGAATGGGAGACACCACGGGGACCCTGGTCCTGTATTCACCTGGACTTTGCTGGGCCGACCAAAGGCCACACCTTTTTGTTAACCATTGACGCCTACTCGAATTAGCTCGAGATCCACCGTATGAGGAACACGACCACAGAAGCGGTCATCAAGAGACTGGAAAGACTGTTTGCAACCCACGGATTACCAGACGTTCTGGTATCCGACAACGGGCCCCAATTTACCGTGCTGTCTTTTGAGCAGTACCTGGCTGACCACGGTATCCGACATGCACTCACTTCGCCTGTGTACCCTGCGGCCAACGGCAGGGCTGAGCGCATGGTCCAATTCGTTAAGAAAACTTTACAGAAATTAGACTACGACAAGATCAATGAGAAAATCAACCGAATCCTTTTTCTACAGCATATCACACCTCGCAGTGTCACCAACAAAACTCCCGCTGAGCTGCTAATGGGACAGAAGCCCCGCTCCCACCTCGACCGGTTACATCCAGCTTATGAACCGGAAAGACCACTTGGATCCAGCGGCCGATGCCGTTCCTTCCAGGTAGGCGATTTGGTGTACACTAAAAACCTATCGGGCAATCTGCTGTGGGTAGAAGCGATGGTAATCCGTGTAACCGGCCCAAGATCCTACCTCANGGGAACGATAGCGAAACAGAGACACAGGAACTGGAACCAGGGATGGGTGTAAGTTCACCTCAGGGAGTTGCCGAAGATATTGGTGACAACGGAAACGCGAACTCTGAACCAGAGGCACCCCTTTCACCAAACAACGATCTACCTCAGCGATATTGCACCCAAATGCAAAACGCACAGCGAAAATCAAAAAGACTAATAAAGCAACCGTCCTACCTTTAGGACTATGTGACCGCGCCCTGTAAACAGAAGCCAGGGGGAAGGGGTATTGTGAATGCATAAATGTTAAATAAAGTTATCTTGAGCTTGAAGTCAAGTGCAGGGTTCTGGCCCTGCACTTCTGATTGGCTGTTAATGGCAGGATCGGATTGGTCCATTCAGGAGAATCTGATTGGCCATTAACGGGGCATTCTCATTGGTTAACAGAGCTAGCGCTCCTGGATTGTTATTGGTTGAAATAGTTATTGGGTTGCCTATATAAGGAAGGCTATAGCAGCCGTCCAGTTTGAGCTGTCACACCATATAAATAAAGAGTTGAAGTTCACCGTTTCACCGGCTTGTCTCCATTCTTTCTCACTGATGCTTCAAACTTAACAAGTAGGACCCTAGCATTGAGCTGGAGGTTATCTTCCCAACATTCCTTATTAGATACAACCATTTCATTTCTGTGTGAGATGTCAGATAAAATAATGTATAACTTATAGTTTAATGAAGACTAGATGGACTATTGGTTTTATAAGGTTCTTTTTTTAAATCTTCCGGTTTAAGTTTTCTCCCATCTTCCAATTTTAGTACTGATCTGTCCACATACTTAATAAGGGTACATATGGCTTTATATCTATCATGTCCTCATATTCAAGTTAGTGATTTCTCACTAGACACACTCATTTGTCAGGCAGATTATCAGTCTTTTACCTTCCTGTGTATCCTTCAGAACCGATAATTAGTTGACCTGTCAGCGTTCCAGCAGACTTCCATTCCAATCAGTAACTCCGAGACAAACATAATCTCAAAAGTAGCGTTCCAGCAGACTTCCTGTTCCATACTGACAGACTTGAAACCCAACGTTCCTATTGGTCTGTTTTAACTGCTATCTGATTGGACAGCCAGGGCGGCTGTGATTGGCTCACTAGAGTCTGCCGCAATTGGTCGAAACCAAGCGCGGGAGACTCAAAGCAATGTCATTGGCCGCTAAAGCCCAGGCAAGCTCTATAAAAGAGCCGCCGCGGCTGCTATTCTTTTGAGCTTTATAAATAAATAAATTTAGCCAATAAATAAAGAGCTGTTGTTACTGAATCAGAGTCTCTCGTCTTTATGAGACCAACCCTTCGAACTTAACACTTCCATTCCAATCAGTAACTCCGAGACAAGCATAATCTCAAAAGTATCTTTGTTAGAATAGCACCTGGCACATCTGTGGAATCTCAAAACTAAAAGATTCCCGGATTTCCCACAATGTCCCAAACTACAATCTATCCCCTTTTTTCCCATCATCACATCATATAGACCAATCACAATCCTTCTCAGTGTAAGATCCTTTTTTCCTGCTGCGCCATACTTAATAACCTTGAACTAAGAAAATAATTTTATTTTGTCTATTTAGAACTACTCAATTGAAACACCCCTCTCCCACTTTCTCAGGCTATGTGGCAGTGTGGAACATGGCTTCCAAAGCTGATATTACCTTTAACTTACTGGTCCTCTTGAATTCAGAATGCTTTGGACTAAATGAAGTCATGCAGCAAGTACATGTATATTTTCTTCTTATTTATTCAGTCTATATGCCAAATATATTTAAGGAAAGCTGTATTGGAAGAATGTGTTTTTAAAATTGGAGGAAGAAGCATCAATAATCTGTGCTGTGCTGAGGACACTATCCAATAGCCAAAATTTCAAAGAATTTGACACCCTCCCTAGTATTAAAAGTTAAGGAGTACAGTTAAAAAAATGGGACTGAAATTAAATATAAAGGACAAACTAATGATAATAAGTAGAACAATCACCCTTAAATTTGACAATGCAAGTATTGAAGAATGGATAGTTTCTGCATTTTAGAATCAACCATTGACAGTAAAGGAATCAGAAAATACTATATGCCATAGCACGTGCTTGGTAGAGTAGCAGTCTTGGAAAAGATAGTCAGATGCTGTGGTATGTCTATATCCACAAAACCCACAATTGTTCAAGCCATGTGACGTTCTATGGAAGCAAATTGTGGACTTTAAAGAAGCAAAATAAGAACAGTATTGATGCCTTTGAACTTTGGTGTTGGAAAGAAGATTAGTGAAAATATTGTAGCAGACCCACACAAATCAATGGATAATTGAACAAATCCATTCAGAGTTCCCACATGACCAGGCTCAAATGATTCTTCTTTGGACACATTATGTGAAGACCTAGCTCTCTGGACAAGATTCTAAAGTTGGGAAAGGTAGAAAGAAGATAAAGAAGAGGATGATCAACACCAGATGGATGGTCTGAGTTACAGTGATGATGGGTGCACTTTTGGGAGTACTGAGAAAACAGGTTAAAAATAAATTGTCACAGAGTAAATATATCTATGTGGTCACTAGGAGTTGAAAACTATTTGATGGCACATAATCAAACAAACAACCTGAACAATTCTGTCACATTAGAACATCCTTCTAGGGCAATAATGGGAAACCTGCTTGCTTTTCTATTATTCTCCTAATACCTTTAGCCATCACGACCAATAGTGAAGCATGCTTAGAACTATAGTTTTTCTGGACTGATCAATCCTGCTGTAGGAAAACAGAACACCAGAAAAAGGTTATTAAAAATTAACCAACTTGTGTTAAAAACCCTTGATCAGTCTTGTACCATTAGCAAATGGCCAAGCTCAATTAAGTATTTTGGCCATCATTGGGAAACAAAGCCCCACCTTCCTCTCTACAATTGCCATCCCCAACTATGTTTCCTCAAGTTATGTGTGTTGAATTACAACTCCCGGAATTCCCACAAGCTAACTTTGTAACAAATCACCCTCTGATATTACCTCTATGTTTCCACTGCTTTAGAGTCACATATTTTCCAGTAATCCAAAAGAAGCTTCTAGAAATTATTGTGTCAATTGTATAAATCATCTTTAAATTTCAAAGCAGAAGGCCACACAAAACATTAGGTGATAATATTTCAGCAGAATAGTCCTTAAAGCTATTTGGAAAATTACATTGGGCCAAGAATTTCTGATGTAGACCATTTATATTAGACCTGAAATCTAAATACATAGTAATCAATATTGGCCCTTTTATTTTTGTTAACTGACAGGAGAAAATCAAGTCAGTGTTTCTCCACCAGAAGAAAAAGTATAAAAATATTTTTTGATATAAATATATCAGTAATATTTAATTGCAGTGAAACAAATACCTATTCATTTGTTGTTCTTTCAGAATAGTCTAAATTCACTTCCTGATTTTTTTTAATGCATAGTAGTTGGAGAACTGGGAGTTGGAGACCACATATCATAAAGTTACTTATTTTGAAGAATACTCGTCTAAGAGTAGGTTAGCCCAGTGCATATTGGAGACAGGTTATATAAGAAATCCTGCTGGTATGCGACATTTGGTCTACATATACACATACTTATATGCACTTGTATAACCTGGACTCGCTGGAGCCATTTATTATTAAATCAATGGATTTCTCTGGGTAAATGCTTGTCAAATAGATCTTAGAAATTACTGGCCTGTATTGCTACAGTACACAAGCATTGTTATCAGTGTTGTGGCTGAAATGTAGATAAACAGGCAAGGTAAGGGGGAGAGAACAGCCTTCATTTCAACAGATTGTCTTTATCTTTCTGTTTCTAGCAAGCATTGCTTTCCTGACTCCCTGCCCTGTGCTTTATTTCAAGAACACAGCATTGAACCCTTGAGAGACAAACATTATGCTAACACAAAATTTTGTTCACTCCATGGATTTTGGAGTATGTCCTGTAATGTTCCAAGGCAAACGAATATCCCAATCAATAGAAATGCAAGTTTACTCTGGTAGAAATCTCATCCAGTATCTCAGTTAAAATGTCAATTCAGTAATTCAAGCAGAGCATAAAAAGGGACTTTAATTTCAGCCCAGAAGAGCTGATTTGCTCAGTCACAGTCAAATATAATTCATTTAAACTGAACATACGGATTAGTTTCATTCTCTTTCTGTACTAATCAGACAGCTATACACATACACATGCACTCACCCATGTATACATACGCACAAACACGCAGATAAATTTATTTTCATTTATTCTCCTAAAATGTGCCTTTTCCACAAATGTTTCATAATTATACATGTTTGTGTATGACTTCAAATTATTTGGAAACTACACTACAAAATTCAAGGTGAATTGACCAAAACATAAATATATTTAATTCAAATTTTGATCGAGGAAGTCAGTTCCCTATATGAAGAGTACCAAATAATCTCCCATTCTTATTTCCTTGCTAGAACTAGACAAAGCAGCATTTTTTCAGCCCATATTTTAGCACATGAACTGCTCCTTCTTCAACACATTTCTGTTATCAATTCCTATGAATTCCATACAAATTAGTAGACAGTCTAAAAATCTTAAGGGGACCAAGATGTCCATACATGGCATGATTATATAAGTTATATTAAAAATTCATATGATTTGGAGAACTTCGTAAAATACAACAAATAAAGGATAATTAATTTGAATGCATATCAGCAGTTTATCCTGACAATTTTCTTCCAAAGCAAGATTTTGAAAAAAAGATTAAAAAAAACAGAGGATGTGAAGTGTTATGTACTGTGCATGAGTCGTAATAACTGGAGATAGCTTGGAACAGTGAACTTCAACTCTTTATTTACATCGTGCAAGCAAGCAATAACGGTTAACTCTGCCTTATATAGGCACCTTATGCATGATTCGACCAATAATCAACTAGGAACGCTATTTCTAATAACCAATGAAAACCCTTAGTTAAAGACCAATCAGGTTCGGTATAGCTGACCAATCCTGGTCGAGCTGCCTGATAACCAATCAGAAGTGCAGGGCCAGAACCCTGCACTTCACCCCAAGCTTAGACTTTTATTGCATTATTGTGTACACAACATGAAGCTTTTGCCCCTTGACTTGGACAATGTTCATAACAACATGAAGAACTGGATTACAAAACATTCCATCCTTATTAAAAGAGTAGGATAAATGAAAATAGATCACAGAATCTTAAATGGATAGAGGCTCTTAAAATTTCCCCAAAGTGTTTTAATAATAGTACAGAGTTTGAAATGCAAAGCAAGTCCAGCCTAGCTGCAAATGTTTAAACTATTGTAGGTGGAAAATGGCAAGCCACAATGGAAATAATGTTGAATTTCCCCCCCTAAAATGGGGAATTATGATTAGCACTGATCGCTCTCTCCCCCTCCTCACTCTTGAAATGCTTAGATTTGCTTGGTGTATTCTCTTTCAAATTAAATAACTAATGTGCACATTTGTTTTGAGCTGCAAACTCAATCACAAAATTCAGAAAAGTGCAGTTTTGTCAATATCCTTAAAATGTGACAACTAGAAATGGAAACAAAAAAATAGATCCAACATGATAAACTTAGAATAGGGTAAAACTAAACTTCTCATGGTTTGTACGCTCTGTTTTTCCAACTGTAGTCAAAGATTGATCGTGGAACAAATCTATCTATGTGGTCATTAGAAGTCAAAACAACTTGATGGTACATAATCAATATTTAATAGTCATAATCATAGTCAATCAACCAATCAGTAGCTGAAGTAGCTTTTTAAATGACAATATTGCATTAATAGCTTATTTTCAGTTTCTGCTTTTCTATGTGCTTTTACAGGTTCTGATTTAGAAAAAATTCAAAGTCCCAAATTTCTCTATCTTTAAAAGTATCACCAACTTTAAATTGAGGGGTTGGGTTGGGTTGGGTTGGCTTCTATTTCAGGAATAAAGGAAAAATTCTTTGTGCTGGAGTAGGGGAGAATAGTAAATAGAACTGCCAACCCTTCCAACTTTTTCAGGTGCTTTTTGATTTGAAACAAATGTGTACCATTATTAAAGAAAATGTGCATTTGCTAGAGAGGGCTATCATTATAGTAGATAAGAACTGAATCATCTTGATGGAAACTGCATCCTTTTATACAGTGGGTGGGTTGCTCCTCAAACATTTCATTCAAGGGGTACAGAATTATTCAATACATTTCTAAAGAAAGAACAATATTAAAAACAGGTGGATGGATGAATGCCTGCATATACAGTCACACAGAGCTGTAATTTTCCATGTCATGCAAACCAATTGTCCATAGTTAGATTACTTTATTGTCAGTAATATTTTTCTCAAAAGCACAAATTTATTTATAAAATTTCTATCTTATTTTTATAATTAAAAATACTTCCAGAGTAAGCTAAAATGAATGAAAATGAATATTAATATTTACAAACTTTACACAACTTTCTTGAACATCAGATAAACCAACAGTAGAAGAACCAGAGCAGAAGCAGAAGCATCACCACCAAAAACCTGGATGAACCTTGATGCTAGTAATAGAAAAGACTTTGTGCAACTATAATTAAGGAGAGAATTTCCAAATGGAGATGTTTATACTAGCAATGCCTCTGCTCTGCCTTTGCATAGCAAGTACAAGTTTTATTCAAGGGCAGATCCCAAGGCCTGCCAGTGAAATCAAGTGAAGGGAGGAGAGCATGCCTTTCAAATCTGTTGTTTCTTACATTATTGGATCAATTATATCTCTGAATTTATATCTCTCAATTATATCTCTGTTTCTTTGTAGATTTAGTTCATGCTCTTGGTGTTCAAGGTTTTGAGAGCTCTCTCCCCTTGACTTCTTTCCATTTCCCCTTTCTCCAGATGCAGGCTGATGCCATTCCTTCAACCTTCATTTGAGGGAGAGATTTGGCTGCTTGATGTCCTCCAGGCTGACAGAATGTAGCCACCTGGTTATCAGCAAAAATAAGGAATGAAGCCAGGGTTTATTTCGACACCTGCAAAGAGTTCGCACAAATTTTCAGAGGGACAAAAAGATCAGTCTTCCTATTTGGAGAAGTTTGTTTTAAATTCGGCATTCTTATTTTTTTCCATCTAGATACTCTGAATATTTCACAAAGAAAAGCAGATACAAATATATTTTATTTCAAATTCCATAGATATGTATGTGTATGTGTGTGTTTATAAGCAGGGAGGGAAGGAGACACAGCATGAAAAGTTCATAAAGCAGGGGTATCAAACTTGCGTTGTCACGACGGCATCATGTGATGTATTGAGACTCCCCCCCCTTCGCTAAACTGGGCAGGGGTGTGGCCGGCATGTGACATATCTGGCCTGTGGACCGCAAGTTTGACAGCCCTGATAAAGCATTTCTTTTTTTTCAAAGAAGGAGATAATAGGCCACCTTCATCCATATGGGAAACCAGATTTGTAAGTATGATTTTATAGGCAAAAGATAGGAATGAACCATGGTGGGGCAATGGTTAGAGTGCAGAACTGCAGGCTATTTCTGCTGCATGCTGGCTGCCTGCAGTTTGGCAGTTCAAATCTCATCAGGCTCAAGGTTGACTCAGCCTTCCATCCTTTTGAGGTTGGTAAAATGAGGACCCAAATTGTTGGGGTATTCTGACTCTGTAAAACCACTTAGAGTGGGCTGCAAAGCACTGTAAAGTGGTATATACATCTAAGTGCTATTGCTAGTGCTAATCAGCAACCCCAGCGCTCTGCAAATCATTTCTTTGCTGTAATTTTTGTTTACTGATGCTTTGTGTTAAAATAAAAATAATAATAAATAATAAGCTTCCAGTCTCATTATCCAAAACTATTCTTAAAATGTTATCAGTGGAAAGCATATTTTTATTCAAATCCAAGTACCCACATTTCACAGAGACTCTCTGAAAAGTATCAAACTTAGCAATTTAGTGAGAAAAGCAAAAGCAAAATCCAGTCCTTGCCTTGCCCTAAGCCTCTGGTTAGCAGCATTGAGAACGAAATTCCTCCTCCACAGGGCCAGTGGAGGATCCAGGAAGGGGAAACTCAGTGTGATGCATTAGTTAGAATGTTTGGTTTGGGTCTAGGAGTCTAAGGTGCATAACACAATGACAAAAATTCATACACTGACCCTCATCCAATCACCATATTTCTATATATGTTATACAATGGAGAGAAAGAGAGGAGGGGAGGGAGAGAGAGAGAGAGAGAGAGAGCATGCTGGGAATCCACTTCTGAAAGAATGTCATTTACAGCTACTTCATAGCATGAACTGCTCAATGGTGATATCCTTTTTTTTACAGGATAGATGGTTTCCATATATAAAGACTACTTTCTCCTTAATGATTTTCTATAAAGAAATGAATCCATGACTCTGGGAGAGATGATTTGAGAAATGTTTGATGTTCTAACCTGTTGGTCAACATCAGTGGAATGTATGCTATTTATTACTGTCCTGTTGCTTTTAATCCTCTGAGGTTTTTTTAGTGCACTGTTCTAGCCATTGTGAGTACAATAGCATGGAAATGTTAGTAACAAATGAATTAAAAAAAAACACAGCTTCTCCAGCAGCTTACAGACATTATGGAAAAGAAAATCTTGCTTCTGGCTTTAGGAAATTAATTACATTTTTTCAGAGACGACTCTTCAAAAGCATTTGATACAAATCATTGCAGAATTCCAGTTCACTCCCTTTTATGAGATTGTGATCTGGAAATATATTTGCAGAGGCCCATTGAGCTTTGAAACAGAAAAGGAGGGACAAGAAATACTAGTATATGAAGCATCTCCCATCTGCTGTTGTGAGTTTAAAATGAGTATGCTGTTTGTGCAGTCCTACAGACTGTAGTAAATTTAACACAAATTCAGGAATACAAAACCAAACCAAGCAAACAAAAACAAATGCCTTCACCCATCCTTAAATTCCCTTTTGGTAGTACAAATGTGAAATTTTCTTAACAGAGCACCAAGAGCTAGTCAACGAAAGATATATAGGAAGAGCCAGAACAATAAATTAGAAGTTCTACATAATTCTAGTTAAAGGATAGAAAATGGAGGAAAGGCTTCAAGGTCCCTTTAAAGGGGACCTTATTTAAGTAATAAAGGAGATTAAATCTTCATTGACTGAGTTCAGAATTTCTTGTCACTATATAATGTGATCAGGAAACATTGGAGTTTGTACTATCTCAATAGATTTGGCTTATAAGTGATAGATGTCCCTGGGAGAAGGGAATATGGAATATGGAATTGATGGTTCTTGAATGCAATAATAATGCTATATAATGAAAGTAAAACATATGTATATATGTTTAAAGATAATCCTGTGTTGTTGGCTGAATATGCAATTGATTTGCAATGAAATGTTAGATTGAAGGTGATCTATAAGAAGTGTACATCTGAAAAGAAATGTACCAAAATCCAAAATAGCTATGTATGACAATGAACATGAAATGAATAATTGGAAGTTAAATAGTAAAAAACACCCTGAAGACATAGATATATCTGTGTACCTTCATATATCTGTGTACCCTATTCATATATATCATGTATACCTTCATATATCTGTGTTCACTAAAGATGAGAAATGGAAGGACAAATTTTAGGACATGCAAATACCAGTAAAGTGGTACTAGGCAGTTATGTACTGTTTTGGGAGTAATGAATGTTTGCTGAGAGAAGCAAAAATGGCTGTGAATAAGAGAGAGCTTTTACTTAGTTTGTTATACTCTATGGAAGCGAAAGGTGGAAATTTCAGGAGAAACATAAAAATAGCTTGAATGAAAGAAATGGTAAGTGTGTATGGTAAAATAGAAAGCAATAAAATAAAGAATAACTCAGTGCTGAATGAAATATATATGGACTGAATATTAAAGTAAATGACCAGTATAAAAGTCAGCGCATTGAGTTGGATATTATGAACAAGAACCATGTAACAAAAATATTCAAATATTATTTAATAGTTATAAATATATGAAAGATGACTGGCTCAAGAAGGAGTGCCCAAGAAAGTCAAAATTGAACAAAGTTGATGGGATCCTCAAAAAAAGATAGAAGTGAAAAGTTTTTAAAAGAAGAGTAGAAAAATATGGAGCATTATGAAGACTGGTGTTGCTGTAACTGCATTTTGCTATATTTCTTATTTTTTAGTTCTTTTGATTTTGTGCAATGTTGCTTATCCCAAAAGGGAATAACAAGTTGGGTTTATACTTATGTATAAATGAAATATTACCATCATTTCTCAAGAAACCCTATTTCCATTCTGAATAGCACTTCTCATCAAGAAGTTTCCCCAAAGGTTACCTGAAAAACACTGTCTTGCAATTTCTATCCATGGGATATAATCCTGTCCTTATTTAATTCTTTGTTCCTGGGTCTAATTGTGACCAAGCAAATACCTCTTTGCCCTGCATCAATTAATATGTAATTGCATTCAGGAGGTGAACCATTTATTTAGCTAGCTGATAGCCTTTTGTAGACCTCCATTAATTTCTTATTTCTTTTTAAAGCCATCTAAGCCAGTGACTATCATTCCCTCACACAGCAGGAGAATTTAATTCGCAAATTATGAATTCAGTGAAGGACTTTGGTATGTTGGAATGTGATGTTATTCATTTCTATCCAACTATGATTATATGAGAATAATCATATAATGCGTTAGAAATCCTCTTATTTTTCTTTTATATCTATATGTTGTGAAGAGAGTTTTTCATTCATTTACATTTTTCTTTTGACAAAGGATCCTCTTGATCACAATTTGATGAAATCAGATAGAATGCCTGATTAAGATTTCTTTCTCCTAAGTTTTATTGATATGCATATGGTTTTGTGTAGGTGGATGACACTGCAGTGATGTTATGATCAATTATAGACCAAGATACCAGAAACATCTTGATATGCTTTGTTGATATACAGGAATGGTCTCATTGTATCATCTTGTGTTTTCTGGATGTGATTATGCATACAATATGAAGAAACTCAGCGTGATTATATGAAGGAAGGTTGCTCTTTTGCCACAACGATGACAACAGCAATAACAACATCCCTTCTTACATCTATGGGTGGTGTGCATTTTTCTCAGTCTCAGTTCTTTTATTAAAGGCCTGCAAATTTGAAGGTTCTTCACAGTATTTTAGATGTTCTTAATATTACACTCTTTTGGTCAGAGAGCTCTGAGGTTGTTTCTGGGATATATTGGAGTCACAGCCCCAGGTACTCCTACCACCACTAATGCCACTTTGGCCTCTACTTTCCATATGCTCTCCTTCTGGTTCTGGAATTTCTCTAGCTTCTCATACTCCTTAATGCTGCTATCACTTAGCACTGCTACATTTATCAGCACTGCTGCCCTCTGGTCCTTGTCTACTACCACAATAACTGGTCATTTGGCAAGTATTTCCCTGTCTGCCTGGATTGGAAAGTCCCACAGTATTTTAGCCCACTTATACCTCCTGGTGTTCTAGGGATCTCCCATCTGGACTTGAGAAGGTATAAGTTACATACTGTTCAGATATTACTTTATACCATGTCAGCTATTTTATTTTGCCACTCAGCATCTGTTGTTCCTGCCTGCATGTTACATCTCACCACTATGTAACTCTGAAGCCTCTTTGCATAGTCTCCACCTTGGGACATAGAGTGGGGGGGGGGGGTTTCAATTTTTTTTTTTACTACCAGTTTTGTGGGTGTGGCTTGGTGGGCGTGGCAGGGGAAAGTTACTGCAAAATCCCCATTCTCTCCCCACCCTACTAATCAGCTTTCCAGCTCTGTTATCCTGTGCAGGGCAACAAAAGAAGACTCAGATGATCAGCTGGGACTCAGGAGGCAGAGAATAGATGGGGACGGGGCCAATCAGAGGTGCGATTTGCCAGTTCTCCAAACTACTCAAAATTTCCACTACTGGTTCTCCAGAACTGGTCAGAACCTGCTGAATACCACTTCTAGTCATTTACATACATAGGTACTTACATATATGCATGCATATTGAAGGCTCTAAAAGCTGCTACAAATTATCATCAAAATCATATACAGGCTACTCAAAAGTAAAAATTTTCATGTTGCAATGGAAGCATCAGAAATTCAGGATGGGATTAATTTTAATCCTGAAATTAATTCCAGATTTTTTCTAATTAAGCCCAAAATGGAATGAGTGGCAGAGATAATTCAAAGCATTCTGAAGAGATATAAAATGGGAACTTTTCTTTATATTCTATTTCTGATCTTCAGTCTCTGAGTTTAAGTTGCCAAAATAGCAACATAATGTCATCTATGCACTGACAAATGGAGAAGAATGCTGAGAGTCACAATAATAAATTCTGTAGAAAAATAAAAGGTTTTAGGGCTGTGATGATGAACTTATGGCACACGTGCCAGAGGTGGCATGCAGAACACTCTCTGTGGGCACACACACTATCACCAGCTGCTCCTGGCTTCTGGCCAGCTGGTCTTTGTGGGCATTGGAGCACTGGAAATGGCCTGAAAAATGGCCAAAACCCAGGTCATTTTCAGTCCATTTTTGGGGCCGTTTATGGCCTGATAAATGGCCTGAAAATAGCCAAAAATGACCCCAAAAACAGCCAAAAAGCAGGTATGCATGCGCTGGCCAGCTGGTCTTAGATTTCTGGTGATCCAGCACATGCACATGTATGCACATGTATGCATGTTCCAGTTTGGGCACTTGGTGCCAAAAAGGCTTGCCATCACTGTTCTAGGGTGACCAAAACAACTCTAGGAATGTGGGACAGAGAGTTGATGAAGGAGAGGTGAAAAAATACAAAGAGATATGTATCAGTCTCTTTCTCAGTCTCCTTTTTTCTCTCTCTCTGGAAAGAGAAACTTTTTTTGAACATATAAAATGGTTGCTAGGTAGCATGTGACATGTATAAAGTAAACAAATAGAAAGAAAGAGAAAGCCACTTATTGTCTGGGTGCATAAGTTCTTGATTCATAGAATGAATCAATTAAGTTAGAAGAACTTATTGTCTATCAAAATCCATTACCATGTTGATTGATTTTTTGTGTGGCCATAAAATGCTTGAAATAAATCAATAAAATCAGTGGAGAAATCCAAGATATGTTTTTATAGGTGAGTCTTGAAAATGACTTGAGAGGTATAATCCAGCCATAATGAAGGAAAACATGGCTGACTTAAAGAAGCAACAACCAAGTGTCAAAACTTTTTGGAATTTCTAAATCACTGATTTTAACTGTTTAAGAAAGATGTTAAGTAACAATGTTCATGTTAACTGTGTAAATAAATAAACATAGCCCTTCATTCCTGAGAATGAAAGCAGACTTTTGTTTGTAGAGGCATTTTTATCTGTGTTTTAATAACGGTTTGTTCTCCTTTTTTGCCATTTGTCTTAAGTATTTCTTTCAAGGATTTTCAAGAAGTACACAAAGTTCTTGTTTTTGCTTACCCATGAGAGACACTAACTCAAGACGCTCTGTGTTTCATTGTGATAAGAGCAACTGTAGAATGGAATTGTGCTATTTCAGGAGTTGCTAAAGTTGAACAGTATAATTCACTGTATTGGAATAAACTTCCACATTAAACCTGCCTTACAAGTAAAATTATAGACTAACAATAAACAAATTTCCTCCCCTTCATGTGTAACTATTATGATCTCCACTTATGCAAATGATAATCACTCTTGTGGACAGTGTTAAAGCAAAAGAAAACTTACTCTATGTTCCTCAATAATCAATTTGTATCTTTTCCTTATTTTCCACATGGGGGAAAAGGAACCCCCCATTCAGTTAGATAATTTCGGGAGCAATAGCTATCCAAAGTTCTTAACTGTTTATACAAGCCTATCTGAGATATAAGGATATAAGCAATAAATCATCTGCATAGTGGTAATGACATCTAGTTTATATAAGGTTTATTAAAGCCATGCACAAATGACCTTTTGAAATTATTTCTCTGGCAAGTTATTTCCCTGGCAAAACACCTTACCAAATTTCTCTAGGAATAGCAGTAAATCTTCTATATTCTTCAGGGATATGCTGGCAGTAAAACCTTTTTGATGGCTTTACCCAGTGATAACAACTGCCTTGGCAACTAGATCTCATTTCTAATGTTCAGTAATAGACTTTGAATCATTCTGTGGCCTCTCATATGAAAAAGATGATAAGGAGAGATGAAAAAAATGAGAATGGGATGACTGCAGTGAGATTCTTGCATTCAACATGTTCTCAGGTTTTATGGACTTCACTTGAAATTAGCCTCTTCCCCTAAACTGTTCTTCTCCTTTGACCATTCTGATAGTCTTCAAGCCACCAAAAATGTTTTGAGGTTGGTCTCCTGGCAACCTTCAGCAAAGGACTAATTTACCAAAGGACTAATGTAATGAGAAGCTACCTTAGGTAGCAAGTTTAAGAATCATTAATGGTAAGTCACTTTCTTTCCTTGGGAAGTCTCACTCTAGCACACACTGGGGGAGGATCTGCAGCTATTTCCTGCTTCCAATTTTCTTTACAGAATTATGGTGTGAAGAACTCCCTGTAAGGAGCTTTCCTGCCTAATTATTCCATCATCTTGCTCCTTAGGCTAAACAAGACCTCACTCCCTGCTGATAGGGTGATCATTAAAGAGGGCATGAGAGCACCTTGAGTGGAATCAACATGTTCATCTACATCAGTAAACATTGAGTATTTTGAGATTCTAATATAGGAGGAACTGCTTTTTTTGTTATTTGATTTTTTGTTTGGCATTATTAAATGTATTGGGGAAATGGTAGAAAAGCAGTTGAACGAACAAACATACATCATTATACTTATTCCAGCCAGGAGCCAGGAATATTAAATGCTAGAAGTCAAAAATTAAAACAGCAAGTCAAAGTGGGAACATGATGGGAAGCTGCAACTTCTTCATTGTCAGTTCCTAGTCTTCTGTATTACAGAATACTCTGGTAGAAGAATTGAAGAAGCTGGTTCTTACTTTCTGTGTGATATTTACTAGATTAGTACTTTCATTCAGGATTAAATGCTTGATAAAAGAAATATTTGAATGTTTAAATATCAAATATTTAAATCTTTGAATGTCAACATCAGGAAAACAAAGATAATGACAACAGGTGCACATAGACATGCAATGTTTAAAATCAAGAAAAAAGAAATTGAATTAGTTTGAGAATTTATTTTCCTCAGATCAAAAATCATTCATGATGGTACTTCTACTCCTGAAATCAAATGCAGGATAACCTTATGTTGCACTGCAATGGTTAACATGAATAAGGTCTGGAAAAACAGAGATACTGATATAAATATAAAAAGCAGGTTAATTGGAGAATAGTCTTCCCTACAATGATGTATGGGTATGAGAGTTGGACACTAAGCATGGCTGATCGAAGAAGAATTGATGCCTTTGAACTGTGTTGCTGGCATAAATTATTATGTATACCAAATTATTATGTATACTGTCAGAGCAACCAACAGAGAGATGCTGAATCATATAAACCAGATACATCATTAGAAGCTAAAATTACAAGATTATGTCTGATTTACTTTGGCCAAATCATGCATGCAACTTCATTGGAGAAGTCAGTGATGCTAGGAATGGTTAGTGGAAGAAGAAGGGGCAAGCAAAATACATGCTGGACTGAAAACATCAAAACTGATACAAAGATGAACACCCAACAACCAAAAAAAGCTGTGTTTGACGGGGTAGGATGAGGAGCACTTGTCTATAAAGTTGCAAAGACTCAGACATGGCTGAATGGTTAAATCAACAACAATAGAAACATTACCAGCAACTGATGTGGCATTAGAAAATAGAAATTAAAATTGGAGATCTAACTTTCTTTCATCTAGCTTCCTTGGATATACTACAACTTTAACCTAGAGAGGTGGTAAGAGTATCGCTACCCAAATGCTGCTGCATTTGGGTGACCAGGGAAATATAGGAATACTATTTAGTGTACTATTCTTCTTTGCCATAGTATTAAGTATTAGACTTTTTGGAGGAGTTTGGAGTCCATGCTGAGGTTATCCAATCCAGAATCACTCAAGATTTCATGCCATTCCACAAAGCTCTGTGTTATTTCTTATGCTGTTTAGCATATACACGAAACTACTGAGGGAGTCATTTGGAGTTTGGTTTCGGATACAGTCAGGATGCTGATGATACCCAACTTTTTAGTACACTTGAATGTTGCCTACTTGAAAATGAGCTGGGAGAGGTAGAACAAGCTGAGGTAGAACAAGCTGAAACTCAATATAGATAAAATAGAGGTGCTACAAGTTAGAAAACAAAATGAATTTTGAGACTGAGGTGAAATTTGGTCAGAATTGGGTTTCATTTTATTTATTTATTTATATTTATTTTTATTTGTAAATTGCTTACAAGATAATAGGCATAAGTAAAAACACAGTTATGAATACATGTATACAAATAAAAAAATATATAAAGGAAACAATAGGACAGGGATGGTGGACACGTTGGTGTGCTTATGCACACACCCCTACAGACCTTTTAGGAAAGGGGTGAGGTCAATAGTAGACAGTCTAAGGTTAAAGTTTTTGGGGTTTGGGGAAAAAACCCACAGAGTCAGGTAGAGTATTCGAGACATTGACCACTCTGTTGCTGAAGTTGTATTTCCTGCAATCAAGTTTGGTGCGATTAACCTTGAATTTGTATCTATTGTTTGCTCTTGTGTTGTTATGGTTGAAGCCAAAGTATTCATTGACAGGTAGGACATTGCAATGTATGATTTTATATACTATACTTAGATCGGACCGAAGGTGGTGTAGTTCTAAGTTTTCTAAGTCTAGAATTTCCAGTCTGGTGGCATAAGGTATGCTGCAACAAGTAGAGGAGTGGAGAACTCTTGTGAAATATTTCTGGACTTTCTCAACTGTGTTAATATCAGATGCGTAATGTGGGTTCCAGTCTGATGAGCTGTATTCGAATATTGGTCTAGCAAATGTTTTGTATGCTCTAGTTAGTAGTGTAATATTACCAGAGGAAAAGCTACGTAAGATTAGGTTAATAACTCTTAATACCTTTTTGGCTATATAGTTACAGTGGGCTCTAGCACTTAGATCATTTGAGATGAATACTCCAAGATCCTTGACAGAGTTTGGATCATCAATAAGGTCTTGACTATTCAGCCTGTATTTTATTTTCTGATATTTTTTGCCAATATGTAGGACAGAGCATTTATTTGTTGAGATTTGAAGTTTTCATTTGTTTGACCATTCTGATACATAGTCAAAGTCTTTTTGAAGTGTAGCAGTATTGTCTGTGGTGTTGAATAGCTTTACATCATCAGCAAAGAGAATTCAGTTGCTCTTGATATGACCACAGAGGTCATTTATGTAAAGTATGAAGAGAGTTGGTCCTAGAACACTGCCTTGGGGGACACCACTGTTGACAGGTACAGAATTTGATAGGACCCTCCAATTTTGACCATTTGTTGTCTGTTTAACAGGAATGCTTCAATCCAGTTATGCAGATGTCCAGAGATACTGTAAGATTTTAGTTTTAGGAGTAGTTTGTCATGTTCCACTGAATCAAAGGCTTTACAGAAGTCTATGTAGATTGCATCTATTGCTTTGCCCTGATCGAGTTGTCTAGTCCATATATTTTTCAGTGTAAGAGTTGCAGATTACATGATAGTTTTTTCCTAAAATCAAATTGTTTATTAGAGAGTAGGTTGTTTGTTTCTAAGTGGAGGATAATGGATTGGTTAATAATTGATTCCATGACTTTACAGGTGATGCAGCATAAGGAGATTGGTCTGTAATTTTCAACTAGGCTGGGGTCTCCCTTTTTGAAGATGGGGATGACCGTGGCTTGTGACCATAGTTTTGGCAAGGAGCTGGTCCTGAAAGATTTTTCAAAGATTATGCTTAGAGCTTCAGCTATGGCAATGGGTAGCTTTTTAAAGAAGTAGGCACATAGTCTGTCTGGTCCAATAGATAGAGATGGTTTTAGATTGTGCAGTGCTTTTGGTTCAACTAGGAAATACTGGGCATGATCCTTTGCTATTTACAAATACTGAGCCAAAGAATGTGTTAAAGAAGTTGGCTTTAATAGTGTCATTGTTGCAGTCTTTACCATTAGGTCCTTTAAGGGGTGGGATGGACCTTGAATCTTTTAGTTTGTTGTTTATAAAATTGTAGAAAGCGCGGGTGGAATTGGTGCATAGAAGGTTTTCTTGTTTAAAGTGATAATTGGTGCATTCAGTTTTTATCTGGTGGCATAAATTTTTGTATCGGCGTTTGAAGTTGGCAATGAGACCAGATTTGTTTTTCCTGCCAGTGATATCTTTTGGGATTGAAGCTTCCTTATTGTTTTGGGTAATTTGTTTTTTTCTGGTTTGGGGAGTTGTTAATGGTACATATAGTTTGATGACTTTTTTGACTTCAAGTACAAATATGTTGTAATGGTCTTCTACAGTATTGCATCCAGAGAATAGAAATTGCCAATCAAGGGATGAGAGATTGTTTATAAATCATAGTTGCCTTTTTTGAAGTTATAATTGGAGATTCTGTCATCGTGATTATTTTTGTGTGGATGTATGTTGAGACAAAAGTCAATCATGTTCCCAAAATACGATTGCTGTTGTGCCAAAAGTGACTACCTGAGCTGGCAAAAGTTAACAGTTATTTTCACTATCTTTACCTAAGCAAAAAAAAAAACCTGAAGCCCCCTAAGTGATAACAACTGCACAGTTTAAAGTTGTTGATGTTTAAAGCTGCAAATGGCTTAGACTCTGGTTATTTGCAGAGTTACCTCACCTGCTATGAGCTTGTCCACTATCAGTCAGAAATGATCTTTCTGAAGAGGACTTAGAGCAGACCTGTCAAACTGGCAGCCTGCAGGTCAGATATGTCACATGAAGGCCATGCCCACCCCCAGCTCTGCAAAGGCAAAAAACATTGTAACACGTCACTATATGTCACATGATGTGATCGAGTTTGTCTTAGAAGGCTCTTAGAAGTTAGACTATTAGGTAGGTGAGAAAGAAACTTCGATTTTGTTACTGTTGCAAACTGGCTTGGAAGTTGGGATACACAGAGAAGTGGCTTATACATTCAATAATAAAATATTACCTGGTAATCTGGAATGACAACCCTAGTGCTAATGGACTAGTCCTGATTAAGAAGTTGGACAGAGGGGCAATTTGTTTAGGCAATGCATTTTAGCAGATATATTGTTCTGTTTTAAAGTGAATAATAGGAAGCAGGTGCTAAGTGAGTGGCAAACTAGTTTTCTCCATAAATTATCCTTTACTATTAAGTAGAGATAAAGGGTAAATTTTAGAAATAATGCAATACAGATGCTGTAAGACCAAGCATAGTTCGTTATCAATGGCCACCAGCATGGAAGAAACCCCCCTCCTCCAGGACGCAATGTTTTTTGAAGCAGAACTTAAGATAGTCTTCCATCTTTTACCAAGGAAGTCCTGGGTTCCTCATAGGTTCAGTCTTTTGGAAGGAAATGTCCCAACCTGAACTTAATAGAGACAGTTGGCACAACTTCCCAATAATAAATCTCTTTATAAGTGACTTCCAAACTCTGCGATTTCAAGGAGCAGATTAGGGAACTGACCTCTTAAGTAAATTTATTTACAGGATGTTCTGAGTTCAAAACTACATGCATTTGTTTAATCTGAAGGTTTTTCTATTAGTGTCTGAAATGCATTTCAAGTCTTTGGTTTGAAAAGCCTTTGGAGAAGTCTATTGATGAATGTAATTGCATTAAATATACCCCATCCCCATATTTATATTTCATAGATAAGACAGTAGAAATGATTGAAAATTCCTGGCAGATAAATTTAGATCTTTCAGTGTGCAATCTACTTTAAGGACGTGTCATCAGAAAGACAGTAATTTTAAAAAGAATTGTTTCTCAAAGATAAAACTGAGCAAGCAAATCAGCATTGGATGTCTATATTCCAACTTTTTGTTTAGGCTTCTCATCATCCCTGTCTAGACTCAATAGTTAGCAGACAAAAAGCACCAACAATCTTCTGCAACCTTGATTGCTTGCAAAATTCATAGGAACATTTCAAACTAGTGAAGGCAGGAAACTTCTGTAATCTCTATCGTTATTGTTTCCAGTGTGAAAACAGTGTTCTTAGCTCAGGCTGTTATGTAAATCTAGGCCAAGAAGCAGGATTCTAACATATGCACTTGTTATTAGCAATGAAAACAAGCAAATGATATTGGAGGTGTGGGGGAGCAGCCAGAAAAGTACAAAACATTTCTGGGGACTGCATGAAAGGCTAAAATTTGCTGGCTGGGAAATTCCACACATCTTAAAGTTGCCAAAGTTGAGAAACACTGCCTTGGACCTTTATAGGGCACTTTGTTGTGGGAGTTTTAATATATTATTTATCTTCTCTCACTACTTATTTTTCACCCATTTTTTCTTAAAAGGAAACCCTGAGAGATTCCCATGTTATTTTGGTCTCCTTTTTCATTTTATCATCACTATAGTAAGCATAGTGCCTGATTTTAGATTATCTAGCGAGCTCCTTGGCTCAGAAGGTATTTCTGAATATATAATATTAAACACCTGGCATGCTATCATTATATTATTCTATTATATTGATTATATTCTCTCTCTTGTATGCATACACTATCATATTTATAGCATATTGTACTTCTGAATATTTTCAAGCTCATTTGAAATAATAATGCTAGGTCATCTAAATTTTATTTTATAGCATGCTAGTTGGCAGTAAGCTGGCAATGATTTCAAATGAGCTTGTTTCTGTACTAGAAATTATTCCTTTATCTGAATATCCCAAATTATGAGATCTATAAAAGCACATCAGAGCACAGATGTATCAGAATAATGCAGAACTGTAAGCCAAAATCAGACCATATTAAAATTTTGCAAATGTATGAATTCAAGTCACTAATAGAGATAGTAGTATTCTATAAATTAATCTATCCATTTTGTAATAATCTACTCCCCTTTTCTGTTATTCTCTGCACAAAGTTACTGCACAAACTGCTTTATTTATAGCATTTATGAAATATACATTTTGAGCAGTGTCCTCATACTGATCTTTAATATAAATAAAGTCTTATTTAATAATCAGAGTAAAATTGGGGGGGGGGGCTGGATATTTTTGCTACATTTCCACATTATTATCTGAGTACCTAAACACTTTGATGAGTAAGGAAGCCTGTGAAGTCTAATTTAAGTATTAACTTCAGTGGGATTTTTTCCAAGGTAAATCTGTGCAGACCTGTATATGATGATTGGACTTGCTTAATTTGGTTAATACGCTTGTATAGTAAATGAACCCATTTTATAAAGCACACATACATACATACATACAAAACCATACCCTCAATTGCAACTAACCAAGCTTAGTATGTTGTACAAAAGAACCAGCTAGATCTTTCAATGATATAATTAATCACATCATACAAATCCAGGGAAAGAATTGCTTTCATCAATGTTCATGCACAAATGGAACAGTCATTGAAAATAGAAAGGGGGTTTGCTGTAGCCCATCCTAACCATCTGACTTGGCTCTACAGGCTAAGGAGCCCAACTAGAAAATATTTATGGGAACATTTCCTGTGATTCAGATGAAAAGAGGGAAAGAAATCCTACTATCTCCCTGCGTGATTATTTGATTCCTGAACTGAGCGGAGATTTGATTTGATTGAATTAAATAATTTTTTTGAACCTCTTGATTTTGTGTTGCATATGGCCTATCTTTCTATTAAATCCCTAGGGTCTAACATGCTCATCCAGGCATTGCCAGTATGACTTTCCACAATGTTCTTGAACTCTTCAAAGAAGACATTGAATCAATATTTGGTCCAACACCTATTAAGAATTTGATTAATGGACACTTTTTATCTTTTCCTTTTATCTATCTGCTTTTCTTCCAAATTTGGATTGTTGAGTGAATACTTTCACATAAGAACAGCTGAGAGGAACAGCTGAGAAGAATAAATGTTACAAAAGAGACAGACTGCACACTGCTGTTGAAATTTAGTCTCAAATAAAATTTAAAGCAGAGTTGTGATTATTCCTCAGGTAAAAAGATGCAGGAAGACTAAAAATGGCATTGATAGCATAATTTCTACAAGGAGAGAAATGGGGGGGAGTCTGCCCATTTCTACAATATGACTCAGATTTTCTCTCAAGAATATGAATTTTTGGATACATACATACATACAGTACATACATACATAATTTTTTAAGAAATAGAACATTGGTTTACTGCTGAAAAATGAAAAGGTAAAGATGCCCTTGAGTCAAGCTTGATTCCTAGTGTTTACATGAAGACAACTATGCAGTTTGGCAGTAGTGCAAGGTATTTGGCAGTGCCTTCCTCCATGATATTTTTTCAATGTTCCTGCCTAACAGTCTGAAAGAGTGACATAAAAACAAAATAAATGTTAATGGATACAGATGGTCTGAAATGAAACACTGAAATGTGGAGAACTTTTGTTAATCAACTCATGAGCCCCTTCCTTTCCTCAGGATAGTCTAACCACTCCTTTGCTTTTTCTCCACAGTCCTCACAAAAGTCAATGCTTGTCCATATTAGCTGCCTGGTGAGCTTGTTTTGGACTGTGCTTAACTATGGAGGGTCCCCAATAATGCATTCCCTCACCTGATCTTATTTGTGTTTATTAGAATAGAATAGAATAGAATAGAATAGAATAGAATAGAATAGAATAGAATAGAATAGAATAGAATACTTTATTGGCCAAGTGTGATTGGACACACAAGGAATTTGTCTTGGTGTAAATACTCTCAGTATACATAAAAGAAAAGATACATTTGTTAAGAATCAAGAATCATAACGTACAACACTTAATGATAGTCATAGAGTACATCAGCAATCAAACCATGCTAGGAAACAGTTAATATAAATCATAAGGATACAAGCGACAAAGTTATAGTTCTACAATCACAAGCGGGAGGGGATGGATGATAAGGAGTGATGAGAAGATTAACAGTAATAGTAGTGCAGACTTTGTAATATTTGAACAGTGTTGAGGGATTTAGCAGATTGATGGCTTTCGAGAAAAAACTGTCATGTCTAATTGTTCTGGTGTGCAGTGCTCTATAGCGTTGTTTTGAGGGAAGGAGTTGAAACAGTTTATGTCTGGGATGTGAGGAGTCTATAAATATTATTAATAAAAATATAATAAAATATTATTAAAATATTATTTCTAACTGCTTTTGCATAATGTTTTAACTGGTGATCTTATTCTTTATTACTTTTGTGTGAGATGGACAACATATAAATTTGACAATTAAATAAATAAATGACTCTAAGCTGTGTCAGTTATGAAGAATGGAAGGTGGGATAAGATAAAAGAAATATTATGAGGACACAGTAGACACAAAAGTTGCTGGGGAGTGTTTGTGCCATGGTTATGAAGAAGTGAGGAAAGTCCCTGAAAGTATACAGTATTTGAGCTGCCCAGTATCACCTTTCTCCATTAATGCTATTTCACCACATAGAAAGATATATATGACAGATAGCATCTAGCCTGCCCTTTGCCTTGATATAGTACTTTCATAAAAATAGATTTTCATTTTGAGGGGTAAGTCCAACCTGCACATTAAAGTAGTGCAGTCAGACACAAATTTACTAGTAGATGATCTCACTTCCAAGTCACCTTCAGTTTTCTCTCAGGCTACTTACTTTTTTGCTATTACTTGCATTGAAATACAATTTTTTTTTATTACATCTTTTTTTAGGGAAGAAATCTTCATATCTATTCTTCCTTTTGGTACATGGCTGCATTGATTTTTTCCCAGAAAAAGAAACTACAATTTCACTTACAAGATCTCTTCTTTGTAAAGATAATCCTGTAAAACTTTATTGAAGTAAGGCAGCTCTTCTGCAGTTACAGCTATGTCAAGAGGCTCCTTAAGACTGCCAAATTAGACCCACTTTCTTGGGACTAAGCCCCACTGTACTCTGAGACATCTAAAGGTTTCAACTGCATCAAGCAAGATTTAATGCTATGAACTCTTTGTACCTTCACAAATATGGGCACATATTTGTACTCTGCATCGTTAGCAGTCAGAGAGAGAAACTTTTTTGTGAGATGGAAAAAATACCATTGTTTTTAATGTAGCAACAACACAGCATTGGTGCTGTGCTCCAGAGAGGGTGGGAGCAATTTGTAAATTGCTTCATGTCTGTGGAAAATTAATGAGAACTTTAAGAAACTCTTCCGCTGGAGAAATGAACTGTCTCCTCTATTCTCATTAGCTGTACTTCACAAGGACCATTTGCTTCACTGACTTTCCTTAAGAGTCACCCTGCCTCTTTATGGAACTGCAAAATACTGTGTGATCCTAACACAAACCAGCAGGTTTATGCCAAGAAACCCATACCTTCTTCCTGAAGAAGTGACCATTGCCAGATTTCTAGTTTCTTAGCAAGCGGATATGATCTGTTCAATTTCAACTGTGCTAAAATTCAAGTCTTAGAGAGGAAGTACTGGGTATTTTAATATAAATTATTTTGAAAGCATCCACTGCTATCAAAAGAAACTTTGTTTTAAACTTCTGTCTGAGGAGGCTTATCTTTGCTCTGCAGCTGCAAAATACCATGGGAATGAACTTCAAGGGCTGCAGTGCTCTGGAAGAATCATCAATCCCAAAAGCTTCCACCCCACACAAACACATTGAAAATATTCACGGGACCTATCAAATGAGAAGCTGACCCAGAAAGAAAAGAACAAAGCTGCTGTTGACTTGGCTGTTTTTTGTCTCCTTCTCTTTTTTTACTCACAGTTCAGTGGAATTCCTGGGGATGTCCCGTGGTACATAGGTCACCTCACTCTCCTGACAGATGAATGCCATTCTGTCTGAGCACTGACAGAGGGGATGCTGGCACCCTAAGCAAGCCCCCAAGAGGAACCATAGGCTGAGGAAAAACAGAGCCATGCTTGCTTCTACGTTGCCCATGCCTCCCTCAGCAACTGGGAAAATAAGCTCCTCCTGCCTCCCACCATCACTCTCTTCCCTGAGGACCCGCCTTCAAGATTTGTGGTGAGTCATGTGATGCCCAAGGAAGAACATTTTCTGTGCATCAAGGTTTTCAGTCTATCAGGGTTTCAGAAAAGGCGGGGTTATGATGTGTCTGCTTCTGCTTCATGTGCTCATCATGTACTTTTTGCACTCTAAATCTGGGTGTTCGACATCAATGAGAGAATTTAGCACATTGCAATATTCAGAGTAGTTTTGTTTGCTGACATTCATTTGTACTTGCTCCCTATAATCCAATATAGGATGACTTTCTTTATGGCAGGACTAAAAAACAATTTTTAAGCCAAGTGAATTGCCACAGGTACACTCTCCAAGGTGGGTAGGGTCTTACTAAAAATTAAATTTGATTAAATGTAAATCCACACTTAATTAATTTTAGTACATTTGATTATTCCCCACAGGGTTAAATATAGAATACTGCTGTCACATTACCAATTAAAATTCAGTAGGAAACTTTATTGATGCTCATAGCTTGGAGCATCCAAGCCATCCTGGGGGCCACATGTTGCCCTAGGATCCCAGGATGAATTCCTCTGCTTTATGGGAGCACCATATTTCCTGACCAGATTATTGGAAGCTGTCAGATTTCTGTCCTGTAAAGGAATATGGAAGCAGCTGTGTTTTTCTCATGTTTTTAAAATTTACAAAAGAAGATGAATGTCAGGGGAGAAAATAGAAAGGAACCTAAAGAAAATTTATGTACATGATAACACAGAATGGATTCAGAAGAACAGTGAAAGAGGAAGCGAAACAAAATCACAGAGGAAGGAAAATAACAAACAACAATCACTTTTCGTGGAAATTTATTAAGCTTCCTTACACATATTTCGTCTTATCCAACCAGGAATCATGTGAATTGTAATCCAATTCATCTGAAAGGTTGAGGAAGGCTGATTTATTTCAATAATTTATGTACTGATTTGTAGAAGCCTCCTCCCCAGATTTTTTTCTTGTCACCATTTACAAAAAAAACTTTTTATCAGGAGATACAGATTTAAAAACAAAAACAAAAACCTAGGAACATCTTGCCTTCAGAAGTTGAGGATGCTCCATTATTGGAGGTTTTTAAGAGATTGGACAGCCATTTGTGCAGAATGGTATGGGGTAGGATGTTGGATTAAAAGACCTCCAAGGTCTCTTCCAACTCTGTTATTCTGTATTTTGTAAATATCTGAGCTAAAGGGCCTTGTTTCTTAGACCTCTGATAAACATGCTAAGATAAGGGAATTAGTTTGGTGATTGTTCTACTTTGGAGTGGTTGTGACTGAATGTGTGTTTTTTTCTGAACCAAGCAAGGAAATTAAATAAACATCCACTTGAGTAGAAAACTAGTATGTTAAGGAGAGGACTGGGTTCTAAATCATCACATTGGAATCTACTCTTTTTTTTAAAAAAGTATGATAAGTTAACATTGAAATATGTGAAACATCTCTTTATCACCTGCCTTTATATTCAATATATTCAGTTCAAACTCATATTGGTTTATCATCTCATATTTCATTTATAGGAAGTCCCTTGTTGAGGATCAGAAGCTTTTAGGTCATGCTTACCGAAAAATGCTCCATAAATATTCTTTGACACAATGTGGTTTGCCATTCATTTCAAAGTTTGTCAAGTATTTTGATAATGTGTATAAACAAACAATTTGTAGGCACATAATAAACTCCTTCCTTCTCTCTGACCTGAAAGTGGTCTAGTTGCTCTTAGACAAAGAAAGTACACTCTTGGCAAAAGTACTTTCATGTTGCTTAAGTGCTAAGAAGGATTGTTTAGTTAAGATTTAATCCATAGTGGTATTCAAAGAAACTTGAGGCTGAAGGGAGAGAGTGGAGTTATGATGCAGCTGTGATATTAAAGATATTAAATCAGGAAATATTTTTTCAGGGTTGAAATGCAATCGTGGGCCATAGATTTGAAGGTCATCTTGGACCTTTGGGATTCTGATTTTTTTATTCAGACAGAGAGCAATTTCATTTCTGTAATGTTTCTAGTTAAATCACTTGGTGGTTGAATGACAAGTAGGTTATAGACATATAAAATTAGAAGCTGGGGTAATGGAACAGGGAAGGTACCGTGTTTCTCATATAATAAGGCCGGGTCTTATTTGTTTTTGAGCCCTGAAAAAATGGCTAGGGCATCTGTTTGGGGGTGACTTAATTCCCCCCCTTGCATCTTTGGATGGGCGGGCGGCGACTGCTTGGATGTTGACCTCAGCGTTGGTGGGGGTATCGGGGTCAACGCAGGCAGCACCATATCCAGGTGTGCAACAAAAGTACTTCCTAATGGCAAGCCGCACCCCACCATTCCCCACCATTTCGCATGTTTTAATATAGGCCTTAATTTGGGGGGAGGGGCTTAATTTTATTTCATGCCTATAAGACATGCTGGGACTTCCTATTGGGGGAGGCCGTATTGTTGGAGAAACAGGGTACACTCTTTTGAAATCATAAAAGGTTTTTGAGCCATTAATTTAAAAGTAAGAGTCACTTTGTAGAGTGAAATGGGTGGGATATAATTTAAACAAACAAACAAACAAATAATAATTCCAATCAGAGGTTGTATTCAGCAGGTTCTGGCCAGTTCTAGAGAACCGGTTGAAGAAATTTTGAGAAGAAATGGCAAATATCATCTCTGACTAGAGTTTTTACAGTATCCTTCCCCTGCCATGCCCACTAAGCCACACCCACAGAACCGGTAGTAAGAAAAATTGAATCCCATCACTGATTCCAATGTTTAAATTAAAAGCTGTGAAAAGTTTATGAGATCAAATTGTGTGGGGGTGCGGGGGGTGTCAGATGAAAGTTGCATTTACTTTTAAAATATATGCTTATTTATTTTATTTATTTCATTCAGTTTAAATGTCCCCTGCCTCTAGATTGAATTGATAGGTTTATAGGAAACAATATAAGAAACTATAAGAAACAATAAAAATGCAACACAGGACAAAGTGGGGCTCCATCCAGCCTAACTCAAGACCAGGGAGGCAGATTGGTTTCCTCTATCACTGATTAATTTTTTAAAAAATTGACATGCCCACAATACGGGACTCCTTCAAAACTCCTTCCTGAGAACTTCCTGAGAAACTACATATAGCTTCTTGTTTTCAAAGAATCCAGTTTTAGTATAAGCAACCCCCCCTCCCCCAAATATACCCCAGTTACCTCATGTATTGTAAATGTATTGTTATTCTATTTGATAATGCTACATATTTTCTTTCTTGGAAAGAATGAATCTTTGTAATATTTAGTAAGGGTTACTTGCTATTCTATCACCATGGAATGCCTGTTTCTGATATGGATAAAGAACAGGGATGATTATTGCTCTCATGTCTTGTTCTTTAAGGTGTCTAGCTGTTTATTGAGGACTCCATGATATTTTACTTCTTAGGTTTGATCTAATAGGGCTTTTCTGAATGTAATATGATCAAAACATGCCATCTCTACCTGCTTATGGGGAGGGGAAAATTCAGGCTAATCATTCCCCTTAATTGTGAAAACAAATTCAATCCACCTACCTCTTCACTATGACTTGTAAAATTCTTTGGCATACCTGATCTTTCTCCAGTTTGTATCATATTTTGAACTTTAAATATATACTGCTTATTAAAGACAGGGAAAATCTGAGATTGAAGGAAACCCAAACAGGTTTCCCTCAATTGTATCTTCCTTTGAAACTTAATAAAATGAATGGCAAATTAAAATTTGTTACATTCCCCTCAAAACTATGTAAATTAGGAATCCTAGTTGCTGGTTGCTGAAAAAGAACAATGAAAGTGTTGTAGCTTTCTTGAAGACTATTTCTATTGACAGAATATAGTAAAAGAAGCATAATTACTTGGCAAGTATGTGAAGATGTTAGTAAGGGAGATTGAAGTAGCAAGCTTCATTTGTGACTGAAATGGAGAATAAAAACAACAACAACAAAACTTAGAGCCACAGTCAGCTGCTACCCATTGTGAGAAAATATTTGGCTTATGAGTAGATCTGGAAGCTTAATGGAAAAATGGAAATATCAGTTGATGGTCATTAAGATGTAGTCTGTTATTTATTTGTTTTTGTTTTTTGTATTTATATATTTAAGATTGGTATTGCATTATTTTTTTCTAAATACCTGTGAGGAAAATGTCAGATGAGTAAGATAAGTGTTGAATTAAATGTGATAAGAATATATTCAACCTCCTGTCCATGCTTCTGAATTTCCCAAGTTATCCAGTTACCCACTGTATAATGGAAATTGTTGCACTAGATTGGTCCATAGACTAATCCAGTGAGAAAGACTGCATTGGCTACAAACTAACTAACCTTATACTAACCTCATATAATTGAAACCCCACTGTTGTAGAAAACTACAACAGAAACTACAACAGAAAACTAAAACTGATGTCCTAGAAAACTAACATAGTATCTCTTGGATAGTTTAAAGAGCAAAGGTGTCTTTGTGTAGACATAATTTAAATTTAGTAGTGGAGCTTCAAGTTTGTGTCACCAATCATCTGATAATTACTTTGATAGGAAAATTCAAACAAGAACAGCAACTGAGAAACTGAGACCACTTGAGATGGCCATGAAGAAGGAATGCAAATATAAGCTTAGCCTGATGTTTGATGTGTAATGGACAGTAGGAATAACCTTGAAGAACAGGAGGAAGAACTGCTACCAAAACAACAGTCACACAAAATAAATCTGCTTCCTGCCTATAAATATAAATTGAGAAAATGTCTCTGACATGACCCTTCCTAGATATCATGAAGATAAGGAGGTGGGGAAGGGTAAGTACGTTCAGATTTGCAAGAGCCGGTATATAAAATTAGGTTTAGCTGTTCCTATTTGATATATCTTAAAGTGCTGACATCTAAAAGGACAAGGGGTACATGACAAAGAAATTAAAGATTGCCCTACTTTGAATCACTTTGCTAGACAAGAGAAAATGAGAATTTCTGTTTTTGTTATTATACCCTATAACAATAAAATAGAATTCAAGAAGTTGTAGTGAGGTCTCTTTCCTAACATGGTCTACTTCGAAGTGCTGATACCAGTAGGGACAAATAAGTAGGCAACATGAAAAAAAAAAAGAAGCAAAAATCAGAGAAAGACCTGAGGTCAAAGCACATTTAGGAGGAAGTATGGGAAGCAGTCTATTTGGGGGTCAGGTTGGGATCAAACCTTGAAGAGACCAAAAGTATAGACTCTGATCTAGCAGATATGACTTAAAAGAAAGACTTCCTGGAGTTGAATTTATCTGTGTAATTTCCTTGGCAACAATATGAAAGTAGTTTGCAACTGCCTTTTGCTGGGATGTTTCTTTCCATACATTTTCAAATTATTCTATAGTCTAACAATTTCTGCTGGTCCCCATACAAATACAACCAATTCATACTTTGCTTTTTCAAGATCAACAAAGTCTTGCTCAGTGTTGTTACCAGCAGTCATGAGATAAGGAGGACATTTTAGCTGATCAAAATATTATTCTGCAAAGAAGTAAATCTACTTTACAAAGTGGTCTATCTATTTTAGGGCTGTCAAACTCCCCGCCCAGGGGCCAGATGCATCACGTGCTGGCCACACCCACACCCACACCTGCCTTTGGGAAGGGGGAAAAAGTTCCGATCCAACTCATGATGTTGCCATGATGATGTGAGTTTGACACCCCTGATGTATATTCAAGGTTCAATTGTCCACATAACCTCAGATTAAAAGGAAAGCATTTGACTCTGTAGGAGAACCATGATTGGAAATTCCACAGGGTTAGAAACAATCTAGCAAATTTAAGTGAATATTGACCATTTTTAGTCAGTTTTTTAAACCTCACTTATAGTTTTCAAAACTGAACTAAACAAACACATGATTTTCTTATCTAGACATTGTGTAGTTACCAATCAACTTTTTCTACCTTCTAAAATTTACTTCTGATTGTAGCATGCTAACCAAATATACAAATGAATGGGAATATACATGGAATCCCTTACTCTACAAGGTAAACCCAATTTGTTCCTAGCAAAGTGATAGCAGTTGAATCCCATGGTTGATCCTGATTATGCTTTGTTACATTTCATTCTATGATGTGTCACAATGAGTAAGTACACTTATGTCCCTGAGAGGCTCTCTAGATGTATTGGGGTTGCAATCTGTAGCATTCTGATCTGGGTTTGCTGTTATTCTGATAACTTCAACATACTTCCCTAAAACAAAGACCCTATGGAATGGATAAATAAATATCCTTACTGGACTCAGCCATAGGATTGATCCTGTCACTGCTTTTAGGCAATCATTAACATGAGCAACCATTAACAGAATTTAACATTGCAGCAAAGCAACAGTGCTTCTTCAATGCAACCTCAGGCCATCTGGATTCTTTTGCTCCACTGTGTCTTGCTCTGGGTACTTGCAAAATATTGTGGGGGGACATGAGCAGAGGGAAGAAAGCAATAAAGCTGGCCCCTTCTATTGGATCATGCAAAGGAGGTAGGTATGAGGAAACACATCTTTTCTCCTGATATCTTGCTGTATGTTTGTCCTCCCTACATTCACATGTCATGTACTCTGTACGTTCTAAAAATAACATACATCTCCTTTGTACTTGACCTTGCATGGTTTCAGACAAACCAGTTCTGCATATGAAAAAGAACCAAGATATCAAATATTCAGAGAATCCCTCTGGGAAATGCAACCAATCTGGATAGCTCATTAAAACAGAAAACAGGAAAGGGGAAAGGGAAAAGGGAAAGAAATATAACATCTATAGAAGTCTCCAAACAGAATACAAAGTTCCAGCACTGTTTTGAGGAGAGTAAACTGAGATTATTCAGGTAATTAATCTTATTTTTCACACACACACACACACACACACACACACATGAAAGGGAAGAGAGAGGGGGGAGAAATATGCAGCAGGAACAACATGATCCATGATCCATTTTTTTCTTTTGCTAAGCTCTCAAGAATGGGGGGAGTTGAGGCATTATTATCTCATATTCCAGTTTGATCACACAAATAGTGATCTAAACCTACTTTGATCTCATAGCAGGGGTGGGATTCAAATTTCTTGACAACTGGTTTTGTGGGCATGGCCTAATTTGTGGGTGTGGCTTGGTGGTCATATGACTGGGTGAGCATGGCTTGTATGTAAATATTGTAAATATTTATGTAAATATTGATTTTTTTATAAAAAAAAGAGCAACTTTTATCCAAAATCAGGCAAAGCAGATTGAGTTGCTTGCAGAATCACAGATTCACTCACAGATCTACCTTTCTGCAATCTGCTGCCTGAGTCTGCACTGAAAAATAGAAGCTTCAGTCCTGAGGAAGGTTCAGCTCTGCTCTCAGGTCACTTCTCCCTCACTCTCCAACCCTCTGAACACCACTCCTGACTGAGCCTCAGGGAAGCCTTTTGGGTGAAGGCAAAACAGTACAACAGTGATTTAGATTAGCTAGAAAGCAAGAAATCCGACAGGAGGGGAGGGGAGGGGCCAGCTAGTGACACGATTTGCCAGTTCTTCGAACTGCACAGAATCATAACAACCAGTTCTATAGAACTGGTCTGAACTGGTAGAATCCCACCCCTGTCCCATAGTCATTGTATGCCTGAAACTTAAAGTCAGTGTGTTGGAATCAGACTTACTGTAAATGAAAATAGATCCATTGAAATAAATAAGGCTTCTTTAAAAATGGCTTTAATCCAGTGTTCTGCATTTGAAGACAAAACATAGTACTCATTAGTACTTTATATGCTATTTTAGCCTGTTCATTTTTATAAAACAGAGTTGCTGTTTGTCTCAGTGTTGTGTCGAGACAGGGAAGCACTACCCCTTGAAGCAATAGGTCTACAACTTATGGGTTCTCTGAGTGAATGATGAGCTGAGTGAATGATGACTGAGTCTAGGAGTGACTTTGCTGAACAATGGGTGTGTCCCACTTGTGGTCCTAAAGGAAGCAAAATAATTCAGTCACAGTAATTCATTCTTTCATCACCATCTGTTTGGATTACTGCAATACAAGGGCTGCCTCTGAAGACCATCAAGATGTTGCAGGTTGTTCAATTTTAACTGGCTCACTTATTAATTTATTTATATCACCTATGTTACAGATTCTCCCTAAGTTTCCAGTAGATAACTGCAATTCAAAGTGTTGTTTTTGGTTTATTTAGTCCTTTATGGTTTGGGACTAGATAGCTCCAGACTATATTCCCAGAATCAATATAGCTGACTTGAACATACAGTAGTAGTTGTTGTTGGTAGTCCACATTTACAAAATGAGGGCTAGTGAAGTACAAAGTTTCTTCTTTTCATTGGCAGGTCTACTCTTGCCTCAGGCCTGTCAGCTGAGATCAGGATAATTCTCTCTGGGGGTGTCCATATTAGAAAGGCATTGGAGATGTGGCTTTTCCAAAAAGCTTTTGTGCCATGGATTGCTGCCATCTTAGGTCTTGATCTGATACTTGATTTTGGTTATTGTTTTTCAATTTGGGTTTTGTTTTCTTGTTCATGTTTCTGTTGTTACTGTTATCCAGAAATTTGTTGCCAAGTATATTGGATGCATATTGGATGCATTCTCCCCATCCAGTCAATTGTTTTTTCATGATGCAGAATAGAGAAGAGATCACCTGGTGTCTTATTTTCCATTTCTCTTCTGCTGCATAACAACAGCAGAATTAAAAAGTTCAGGGTGGAATAACTAAAGGTCACTCCCTTCAGGACTTCCTATGCTATTTATCCAGAAAATTGTTTCATGTGCCTCTTGAAAGTTCTTGATGTTTGCTGATGTTTAATTGATGAACATCAAGCTATACATTTTTGCTGGCTTAATTGAGTAGTGTGGTAGCTTTCTCTATTCTGGATACAGAGATTGACTAGGAGTGTGCTACGTGCAAACTAAACTGAAAATTACAGTAATTTTCCAACAGAGCATAGGAATCTTCTTGAACTGAGATTTGATTTGGATTTGTGGTTTAATTTATCTGACACATAACATAATTCAGATTATATAGGAAACTATTACTTACTGAAGCTTGGCTTCTCCAAATGACCTTTTACATTGGCCTGGTTATAATGGGGTTCTTGCTTACATGACTGGAGGGAAAAAGAATTGAAATGGTATTGATTGATTTTTATTTTCTTGTTTTCCATAACATTATATAGCTTCATTGGAAACTCTAAATATGGCCTATCTTTCTTTCTTTCTTTCTTTCTTTTCTGCTAATCAGATTAGGTACCACTTCCAATATTTCTTTTCTATGACATTTTACACAGAATTCAAAATGAGAGAAAAGCCCAGTTATTTTTGGAGCTCTTGAGAAATCAATGTTCACAAATTCCTATGTGAATTGGACTCATCTACCCTTCTTGGCCTAATGTGTGGGCTAGAATGTAATCATCTACTGTGATTATCCCTGTCATATTTCTCAGCTTAAAGATCTCTATGGGTAAGATGTCCTGAAGGAAAGAAGACTGAAAGCCACAATTCTATGCCATAATTGTTTCTGTTGTATTATTAGCAAGGTTTTTATATAGCCTATTCATAAGACTCAGAGCAGTGTCCATCTGTAAAACAGTTAAATTGTTTCTCTGAATTGTAAAAGTAAATAATGAAAAATTAATTTAAAATGTTACAGTCACCCCAACATCATTGCTAGGCATTAATGGCTGTATAAAGGTAATGTTTAAAGAAACTTAAAAGCATAAGAGCATGATTAACTACATTGAAGATTTACTAAAATGGATAAGCAGATATTACTACCATGTGATTATTATTAATGTTATGAATATTATTATTTTTATTATGACTTTTTCTCAAAATTAACTGTACTCAGACAACACCCTGTTTATGTAGCCATTGAATTTTTATGTTTAATATTAAAAAAAATTACACAAACACACACACACACACACACACATTACGGTTTCCCAAACGTCATTTGCTAGGCATGAATTGTTGTGTAAAGGTAATGTTTTTAAATCATGTCAAATGTCAATTAAGAGGCCATGAGCCCTTCAGGGAGCCTCATATTCTGTAAAAGTAGAAATCAATGTCTCTTTTTCCTTTTGCTTGAGGCAGATTTTCAACAGGCCCTCTCTAGATATCCATACAGAATATATTGTACAGATGATATGAACTTGGATGTCCCCTGATATAATTCACTGTTATTATTATTTGATATCAGATACATATAATGAGAGCCAGTTTGGTATAAAGGTGCAGGTATTAAGCTAGAAACTGTAAGTTCTAGTCCCACTTGGGAGACCTTGGACCAATCGGTCTTTCTTAGCCCTATGTAGCAGGTAATGGCAAATCACTTCTGATTGCCAAGAAAATTGCAGGGACTGTCATGACAGTATTTTCCATCCTCATCAACAGCCATGTAATGAATAATTTTCCATAATTTTTTTTTTGGGGGGGGGGGACAGACGAACTAACTTTAAAAGATATTTGGAGAGAAAGAAATGTTAAAGCTGAACAATATACTTTTTATTCAAATAGACATTTATCATGGTCCAGATTAGATATGATTTGGATCTCAACAGAATTAATATCCAATATTCAAGAAACAAATATCGAAACAAGTACTTGGGCAGATCATAGCCCAATGACAATTAAATGGAAGGGACAAAAAAAAAGATCAAGATAGACATTAAATAATACTATCTTAAAGGAAAAAGATCTTATACAAGGGATGGAGAAGGAACTGGCTTTTTTCTTTAGAGAAAATAAAAAAGAAGATACTTCAACGCNTGGCACAGAAAATTAGAAATTCTAAACAGAATTACTTTGAAGATGCAAATAAACCAGGTAGATGGCTAGCATATAAATTGAGAAAGGAGAAGGAATCAAGAAAAATACTGAAGCTAATAGATGATCAAGGCCAAGTTTGTTCTGGCAATAAGGAGAAAAAGGAAATTATTCGAGATTTCGATGGACAACTACATAAACAAGAGAATATTGATGAGGAAAAAGTCAAACAGTATCTACAGAATGCTAACTTACCGAAGATAC
>BHEV01006755.1:0-26693 GCA_004319985.1 Emydocephalus ijimae | reverse complement strand
AAACTGATGAACCAACCGACACACTGTATGTATATATGGAAGAGAGTTGATGTTTTTATGTTTTGTTTGTTTGTAAAAAATCAATAAAATTGTTTTCAAAAAAGAAAAAAAAAGAAAAACACTACCCTGTGCTCCTCATTTTGTAACAGTAGAAAAAGTTGTCACTGGAGGAAAAACCTATGCCATGCCATAAATTCAAATTTTGTCATGAAACTGACATGAAAACAAACATTGAAGCAGAGCAAGATATTCTTCATAAGCAGATTAATTAGGAATAATCACAGTGAATGCAATATCAACTCCATCTTTTTGTCACATCAGTCCCTTAATGCTGACTTTGAGCATCTGGTTGCATCTCCTGCCAAAATAAAAAAAAAATATTATGTCAGATCTCTTTTAGCTGTGTTATAGTTTATATTATACTTAGTCCAGGATTACTGTCTTGAGCACCATCCAATGGTCTTACATACTCAACAGCCTCTAAAAAGTGACTAGAGGCTATACCTTGCACAAAGTAACAGCTGCTTTCTCCTGGCCTGGGTGTTACCAGAAGGCTCATATTGGACAGCAATATGAGATCTTTCCTGTTCAGATATCCCTCTGAGTCAGTGGCAGATGCATGGTTGGGAGACCCTCTTTAGGAAGAGTTATTAGCGTTCACGTGACGCTGTGTGCATTAGTTTAAAGGCCGCATGGGTGAGAATCATGAACGCAGAGTTCTAATAAAGCTCTAATTGCCAGAGAGATGTGCTTAGCTCTATTCTGAATGCTGTTCATTTTAGCTATCCCTTTTGTGTCTGAGACTAAGGAGAGGTGTTAATTACACTCCTCATTTCCAAGGCATAGATTACATTGTCTTGATACTGCCACAGGAGCAACATGGGAACAAAGAACATGCATATTTCATTTTGGTGGGGGGGGGATAAAACAGTTTAAAATTCCGACCTCCAAAGGACTTTTTTTTAAAAAAAAAAATGCATTGTTCAGCATTTGCAGAAGATGCAATTAGCAGAACTGGCATTGCAAAAGTTCAAGTCAGCCTGCTTTCTTACCTGTGCTTGTTAGCAGCCTTCTCACAGTCCCTAGGAAACTTCCCCATCCTCTGATTGATTCATTTCTGCTCCTACAACAGGAGATTAAATCCCAGGGAACATTTTTGTCACAGTTTGTTGTTACAACAGATCTTTCCAGCTCTCTTTTATAACTTCTTTTTTCTTCTTCTTTTGCTTTTCTCTGGGTTGATCTCAAAGTGGAAATGTCATTTTCCTCATTATAGTTTGCTGAGTCTGTTTTACAAACTTCGGTCAGAAAATGCAAAGGAAGCATCTGTGTTTAAATATGAAACAGAGGCTACTATATTCATGGAGAATTCAGAAAGAACCTTGATAAACTTTTATTCAAGGACAAAGGTTTCAACCAGATCAAATATGCTGCAATCAAACTTGCTTGTTTTGGTTTATAACGAGGCCTTAAATGGCACAGAGGCCTTCTATAAGAGGAGAAACACAAAATCACCAGCATGAAATGTGCCTGTTAGGGATAACATTGTTTACCCTAACTGGTTTAGGTAAAATAATAAATATGTAATCATAGTTTATAAGTTAAAGTGTCTGTAACTTTAACTGTAGGAATGTAATTAAGGGAGTGGTTGTAAAAGCACTTTAAAAGAAGCAAGGCGGCAGCTTGCTTTCTCTCTGGCTTTGATGATCCCTGATTACTGCATTGGATTCAAGACTGCTTTGCTCGAACGGGAGAGATAAACAAAGGACACTTGATTTATTGTAAGTGAACTGACATAAAGATATTTCTACACGGACTTCTGCTAACTGAATATCCTTGAATGGACTGACTAAATGATACATGACTAATGGACTGTTATTTTGACTATGCTATAAACTCTAAATGGAATAAACTATATTTTTGATAGCACAAGCGTATCTGTTATTTTTACTGTATGTTAACAAACATACAAGCTTATCTCACTCATTTATCTGTATGCCTATCTGACTAACGCTGCACATTTTGTTTAGCTTGTCTCCTTAACACTGGTTATGGGGAACCCAGGCTTAACAGTGCCCCTGTTGGGATTTTTTTCCATTTGAATATCCTTCATGAAAAATTCCATGCAAAAAGAAAGCTAGCATCTCAGTATTCAGTAAAACAGTTTTCAGTACTGTCCAACAGAGTATCTCCAGGACTGTATAAATATTGCATTTTATATTTGCATTTACAACACCTAGAAGATGCATCCCCTCTCTGTAAATGCAAATATAAAACGCAATATTTATACAGTCCTGGAGATACTCTTCTCTCTTATACACCTTGCAAGAATAGTCTTCTAGTTAATAAAAATATTGTTGGACAATGGGAGCTCCCAATTTTCCTCCTTTGTACAGATTTCCCAAAGACACAGGTGTTTGCACAGGGAAACAAAGGGCCAATAATATAATGTGTGCTGCAATGTTGTAATGCCATTCTATGCCTTATAATTGCCCATGCAGCATAAGTATGAAAAGGCAGACCTTGCACTGTGACACTGTTATGCACATTTCATAATTTTGGTATCATCATGATTAGGAAAGTTCAAGTTGACAGAAAACATTGGTAAACTAAGCATTCTTGGGTGGCCATCGGTGTAATTAATATTTTACATCTTTCTTTACAATTTTCTATTTTGATAATTAGGAAAATAGAATTGTCCAGATTACTTATGGCTTGCTAAGTTTTTAGAAAACAGAACATGGGAGCATCAAGGTTCACATCAGAATTAAGTAGTTAATCATTGTTCAGTAGACATCTTATTCAGAATTTAACTAATCTTAGCAGAAGACTCTCAAAGCCAATTACACTAAGCCCCTCATGTTGGTTAGCCATAGCAAAGGAAATAATTCCGAACCTTTTATATGTGTGCTCCAGCATTTAACCTCCAGGTCTCTTCTTCCATTCTTTCTGAGCCAATAGAAGCCAATTTTGCTTTAGGAGATAGTTGGGGTAGGTTTTCATAAGAGTTCTATCTAGAACTAATGAACTCTCCCTACCAGTTTCAACCCTTACTGAAATACATGGGCAATTTTCTTCAAAGGAAGACATAAAGAACTGGAAACCCCTTAACTTGTGGTTTTAATTTGTCCATAAGCAATCTTGATTTTGTAGGTAATTCTGAACTATTCGGGATAATAAAAACCAAAAGTGATGTGAAGAACTTCCAAAGGGCCTCTTTAAATTGGATAAATGGTCAACTGAATGGCAAATGTAGTTCAATTTAACTAGGTAACATGAAGAATTTTGTGTAAAAAAAAAGTCTAACTTAGTACGCAGTATTTATCGAGCTGATCTGTGTGTAACCCACTAGAAAAAAGATATTGGGGACATAGTGAAGATGTCAACTTGGTGTTTGGTAGCTGTGAAAATGGTAAATTGCAAGCCAGACTTGATTAGGAAAAGTATTAAAAGTAAAAATCCAAATAGTACAATGTTCTTACCCAAATCTATACTATATCTGCACATGATTACATCTGGAATAGTTCTGAATGCCCTGCTTAGAAAGAACAGAAAAGAACTGGGAAAAATGAAAAACACAACCAGAATGATCAATGGACATTTTCCCCACGGGAAAAGGTTAGTATATTTGGACTTTATCTTGGAAAAAGATGGCTGAGAGGAGACGTGATTGATGTATATACAGTGTACATAGAATAGAGGAAGTCAAAGGTGTTCTGTACGGACATTAACATACTTGGAAGCGCCACGCTGTGATTGGCCAAAGCGCACGGCGATCCCATTGGCTAAGCAGGCCACGCTAATTGGCCCATAACGAATCTCCCGCGATTGGTGGAAACTAATCGCGGGAGATTCAAAGCGGTGCCATTGGCTGCGGCCGCCGCGGCTGTTCCCTTTAAACCCCGAGCTGATCTAGAAACCTAATAAAGAGCTGAAACCAAGTCACTGGCTCTGAGTCTCCTTTTCCGCGACGGACACGACACTGGCGACGAAGTGTCCTGAAACTAACCCCATCAAGCACGTGTCCTGAGGAAACGAGACCAACAAAATGGCCAGCATCGCACCGCTCGCACCCTTCAACCCTGCTACCAAGGACTGGGAATCATACACAGACCGATTCCTAATGTTCCTTGAAAGTAGCAACTTGAAGGATGCAACCGGGCAGAAGAAAAGAGCCGTCTTCCTAACACATTGTGGGCCCGCAGTTTTCAAGATGGCTAAAGCCCTTGCGAAACTCGGGGACGTGAAGGAGATGGACTGGGCCGACCTCGAGCCATTGCTCCGAAACCACTATGCCCCCACCGTGCCCACCCTCATCAGGTGGCACAATTTCTACCGGTGGGACCAGAGATCGGGCGAGAGCATCAGCGACTTTGTGGCTGATCTGTGGAGCCTAGGGGGCATGTGCGGGTTCTTGGACATGGACGAGGCTTTGCGGGACCGTGTCGTGCTCAGACTCAGAGACCCAGTCCTACAAAGCCGGCTAATGGCAAAAGGCGACATCGCCCTCGCCGCCGCCCTCACTGAAGCCACCGCAGCTGAGGCAACCCAGAAATCAGCAAACCGAATGTGGAGACCGGACACTGGGGAACACACAGCAACCACCGAGACGGGCCAGGCGACCGAGGCTCACCCAGAAGCAAGCCACCAAGAGACTACCGCCCACCATGGTGACTTCCACTCCGCCTCCGACACCACAGATGAGGAAGAAGAAATACATCGGCTCCAGTCGGGACGAGATCGGCACGATCGGCGAAGTCGTAAGTCGGGGACCACTTGTGCCGGGTGCGGAGGTGACCACCCTCGATTGGAGTGCTGGTTTTTTGATGCGATTTGCCGGCACTGCAATAAGAAAGCTCACATCGCCAGAGTCTGCTGACTGAAAAGAGCCTACAGTCCCTGTCGGTGAGACCACAGCAATCGGAGACAAGGCAGCACCCCCCCAGGACCAGAGACCGCCCAGCCAAAAATCGCTGGAACTGAGATGGATGGAACCGACGAAGCGGCGAAATCCGGCAGAAAGAGGAAACCCACCAGACGGTCGTCATCAGCCACTCATCCACCACAGACGCCTGGAAGGTGTACGTAGAAGTGGGCATCGAAGGCGAACCATGCAAAATGGAGGTGGACTCCGGGTCCTACCTCTCCATGGTTGCCTGGCGAGAAATCAAGTGGTTGGTGCCGGAAATCCACAAGAGGAGGCTGGAAACCCAGAAACTCATCCTCAGAGACTACCAGGGGAACCGCATCCCGGCAGTCAGAACCGGACACTTCGAGGTAACCTTCAAGGGCCGCTCAGCAAAGCTTCCCCTGACGATCGTGGACCGAGACCGCCTCAGCCTTTTGGGACTACAGTGGTTCACACCACTCAGGACCGAGGTTACGGGCGTTGACCACGTCGCAAATGCCGACTGGGAGGAGCAACTGGCACGGGACTTCCGGGAAGTGTTCGATGGCACCCTAGGCAAGTACCGAGGGCCCCCAATTTCATTCAGCCTAGATCCCAGCATTCCCCCAATATGCCTAAAACCACGGTGGGTACCTTTTGCACTCCGGCCCAAAATCGACGAGCAAATTGACAAGCTCGTCAAACAAGGGGTCCTACAACCAATCCACCACGCCCATTGGGAGACCCCCATAGTCACTCCAGTCAAGCCTGATGGGTCGGTGAGAATCTGTGGGGACTATAAGGCCACCCTAAATTGCACCTTGCAACAAAGCGCCTACCCCGTCCCAGTAGTGCAGCACCTCCTACACTCACTGGGGGGGGCAAGGTCTTTGCGAAGCTCGACCTGGCGCAAGCCTATCAACAGTTGCCGGTCAACGCGGAAACCGCCGAGGCGCAGACCATAGTCACCCACCGGGGAGCATTTCACTGTAACAGACTCCAGTTTGGAGTCAGCGTGGCTCCGGGAAATTTCCAGAGCCTCATGGAGAGACTCTTGCAAGGAATTAAGGGGGTGGTGCCCTACTTCAACGATGTACTAGTGTCAGCGGCCAACCAACAAGAACTAGAGGGTCGTCTAAGGGAGGTACTAACCAAATTCAAAGAGGCCGGGCTAAAGGTGAAAAAAGAGAAATGCCAGCTGTACACAGAACGGGTCGAATTCCGAGGATACCTCCTAGACCGACATGGCATCCACCCAACTGCAGAAAAAATCAGAGCCATTAAAGAAGCCCCAACATCACGGAATAAAACAGAACTGCAGGCATTTCTGGGACTGCTTAATTTTTATAATGTTTTCCTGCCCCAAAAGGCGACCACGGCAGAGCCTTTGCATAGGCTTTTGGACAAGGCGGCCACATGGACTTGGGGGAAACGTGAGGAAGCCGCCTTCACCAAAACCAAGGACCTGCTCACCTTGGATGCCGTCCTAATCCAATACAATGAGACCCTACCACTGGCCGTCACATGCGACGCCTCACCTTTCGGCGTCGGCACCATCCTCAGCCACACGCTCCCCAATGAAAAAGAAGCACCCATCGCCTTCTTTTCAAGGACACTCACCAAACCAGAAAGAAACTGCAGTCAACTGGACAAAGAGGCCCTGGCTATCGTCGCCGCAGTAAAGAGGTTCCACGAGTACCTCTACGGCCGCAAGTTTACCATCATCACCGATCACAAGCCGCTGCTGGGAATCCTGGCAGGGAACAGGGCCACCCTGAACATTCTATCTCCTAGAATGACAAGGTGGTCCGAATTCCTTGCCGCCTACAGCTACCGGCTCACACACCGACCCGGTAAGACGATTACCCCCGCAGACACCCTGAGCCGCACACCGTTACCTGACCTAGACACCGACCCAGCACCCACGACAGCCACCCTCAGCATAGACACTCTGCCCAATCTACCCATAACCACATCAGACATTGCCCGCGAAACAAATAAAGACAAACGTCTGGTGCGGGTGTTACATTGGGTAGAAAAGGGGTGGCCGGAAAGAGACAACGATGAAGCATTCAGGACATTCCGGAACCGGCAAACAGAACTCTCATTACAAAAAGGGTGTGTACTGTGGGGGGATAGAGTTGTTATTCCAGAAAGGTTACAAGGGAAGGTATTGGAATTGTTACACGAAGGGCACCCGGGCATAGTTAGGACAAAAGCCCTGGCCAGGAGTTACGCCTGGTGGCCAGGGATGGACAAGCAAATCGAGACCTGGGTGGCAAAATGCAAACGCTGCCAAGAAACCAGACCGAGTCCCCCCGCAGCACCAATCCTGGAATGGGAAACCCCCAGGGGCCCATGGTCCAGGATCCACATAGATTTTGCCGGGCCCACGAAAGGACATATATTCCTTTTCACGGTAGATGCTTACTCCAACTGGTTGGAGGTAAGCAACATGAAAACCACCACCACGGAAGCCGTGACCAAGGAACTCAGCAAGCTCTTCGCAACCCACGGCCTCCCAGATGTCATCGTGTCAGACAATGGGCCCCAATTTAAATCACTGGAATTCGAAAAATTCCTTGTGTAATGGGGCATAGGACACGCACTGACAGCACCAGCACATCCAGAGGCGAACGGGAGGGCGGAATGGATAGTTCAATTTACAAAAAAAACCATCCAAAAAATTGAACACGGGGAAATCCAAGAAAAAATAAACAAAATGCTCTTTATACAACACATAACTCCGAACACGACCACCAACAAAAGCCCGGCAGAACTATTAATGGGGAGGAAATTAAGGTCCCTACTCGACAGACTGCACCCCACATACAACCCAGAAAAAACCCCAAACTCCTCAAGCAAAAACCGAACATTCTCCCCAGGTGACACAGTCTACGCAAAGAACCTTACCGGAGACCCACTCTGGGTACCAGCAACCATTACCCAGCTGACAGGTCCCCACTCGTACCGCCTCTAAACAACCGACGGACGAGCATGGAAATGCCACATCGATCAAATAAGATCGAGGACAACCACAGGAAACACAACCGACACGCAAACAGACACAGACAGGCCCCACAACACATACCAAGAGGGGAGGGAATACCCCGGGAACCAAGAAACAATAGAAAGAAACCAGCCATGCTCACTGGAAAGCAGCCAGCTTGAAGCCTCACTGGGGAGAAGTAGCCAGGCCAGCTCAACCAGCCCAGAAAAACCAGGCGTGAGCAGCAACAACTGCAGCTCAATCAGCCCGAGTAGACCGGGAGGGAGCTGCGACGAAAGGCCCGGCAAGCCTTTCCAGGCAGTTCCATCAACGAGGCAGAGAGCAACACAGAACCCGACCGAACCGGCCGGGAGCCAAACAACAACTAACCTGCGCAGGTCAAGTAGGCAAGTACAACGCCCCGCCTACTTACGGGACTACGTTCCGTGGGACCATACCAAGAGGGGAGGGGTGTTCTGTACGGACATCAACATACTTGAAAGCACCGCGCTGTGATTGGCCAAAGCACACGGCGATCTCATTGGCCAAACAGGCCGCACTGATTGGCCCGTAACGAATCTCCCACGATTGGTGGAAACTAATCGCGGGAGATTCAAAGCAGTGCCATTGGCCGCGGCCGCCGTGGCTAGAGAATAAAAGCCACGGCTGTTCCCTTTAAACCCTGAGCTGATCTAGAAACCTAATAAAGAGCTGAAACCAAGTCACTGGCTCCGAGTCTCCTTTTCCGCAAAGGACACGACAAAAGGGGAGTTTGTTTCTCAAAACAGAATAAAGGGGGCAACCCAATGTATTTATTTATTTGATTTACATCATGTCTTCTGTTCATATATAGCATTCCATCCTCCTCTTTTTTCCTACAACAATCCTGAGTTGCTTGAACGACAATGATTCGCCTTAAGTCATTCAATGACCATCAGTGGTTAGCCAAAGACTAGAATCTGGGTCTCCTTCTTCCTGATGAGCATCTTAATCACTTCATTGTATTAGATCTCTCTGTCCAATGAAGCTGATTGAAAAAAAAATTAAAATAGACCTCCCCCACAAAATAATCACTTCTACATGCATCACAGATGAGGTGATGAGAACTAACCTGGATAGCTTTGAAAAGAGATTGGATATATATATACAGGGCAAGTATGCTAATGATGATTGCTCTGAAAACTCAATGTTAACTACAGGTTGGGGATAGCATATCTTCCCATACCAGTTGAACGTGAACACTGCTGGAAGAAGGGAATGTCTCTATTTCTTATTTGCAAGGATCCCAGGATCCCACTGCAAGAAACAAAGTTTTGGATTATAATGTAGTCCTATAATTTTGGATTGATTTTAAGTTTCTGGAGCTAAAATCTGAATGATTTATTAATTACTAACATTTTTATGTCTCCTTTTATTTCCTTGCAGTTTTTATGTCATAGGATATCAACAATTTCTTTGTTCAGGATATTTTGTTGCTTAGCCTCCTTACTCCAATACTCTTCCTCCTTTTCTTCAACTCTTCTTCATAAACACAAACATTTCAGGCCATTTCAATTGTTGGTACACTTTCAATAGGACCTCAGGAGAAAAGTTCAAAACCTCTCAAATAGATTAGGAAAGTAACAAATGACTGCTTAGAAAGTCTTCAAAAGACTATTCCAGACAGTAAATGAGTGGCAGAGAAACAAGAAAGAGAATCAGTGCCAATTTTGGGCTCACATAAGCATACTGAAACCCTTCAGGATTGATCATATGCATTACAACTTATTTCTTTCCATCTTTCTCCCACCCACCCCTCTTAACAATCAGACCCGGTTAATGAGACTTATACCCAGGAACTATTTTCTACAACTAAATGATGTTTATTTCCAAAGTGTCCAAAGGGAGTCTCTCAATAAGGATTTAAAATTGTCACCAGACTAAAATTATCAGCAGTATCCTAATTAACTTCCCTTTTATGAGTGCCACTAGCTGTGATGCTAAAATTTTTCATTGTTGTACATAGCAGCAGCTTTGTTGAAGAGCAAATGGACAGCAGTGGATCTCTGCCCCCTACCTCATAATAGGGCCAGAAGTCTTACTCCCATTTGTTAATGCCTGCTTACAGCTTTGGATAAAACAATGCTTTTATTTTTATAATAGTGTCACAGAGTGTTAAGGTATTCTTCTACTACCCCCCTTTCCTTTGGGGTTGAGATGAAAACTTGTGATGACAATTAAAAAAGGAAAGTATCTGCCTTTGCTCAATAACACTCCCTCATTTTTCATTCGCAACATTCAGGTCTTATTAAGACATACTTCTTAAACTTGCCTATATACTAGTATTTTTCAACCATCCTTCCCAACACAGTTACTCTACTGTTCCTGAAACAGCTGAAAAATTTTAAGGACTTGCTTTGTCAAGCCATCCAATTCCACTTGAACATTCATGCGAGTCATCCTGCTAATGAGGCAGAAGGGAATGTAGGCTGCCGGCTTCTATAAGTTCAATATCTATTTTAACCCAGCACTTGTAAAGTAGATTGTAAAATATGCCAAAGATATCCTAGAGGCTTGATTTCTCCCCAGTGACTTACAGTGCTGACCAATGGCTATCAGACATATATGACAGAAAAGCAATGTATATGCCATTCTGGGACTTGCTGCCTGCTTCATTGTCTGGTACAAACTAGGCACACAATCCAATAGGAAGCCCCGAATCTTTCCTTGGAAGAACACATCTGTTGCCTAAAATATTTTATTTAACTCAATTCCAGTGTGTCTCTCTGCAAGAAGCACAATAATGGTCCTCTTACCCAGTCTTCTGCAATGGGGGATTCTTTTATCCTGTATATTAGGAGTATCACCCAAGAATCTCCTGTATTTGAGGAATAACTAACAGATAGGTAGTATATTTTATATTCACATACATTTTATTAAAAATTATAATGTATTTTTGTAATGAGTTTATAAGCTCATTTCAATGCAAGTATACCTTTAAGACAAAGTTCAATGTTAAAAATGAAAGTGTAACCATAATAACCAGGTTTCCTATGCCCTACTTATGGTACAGTTTGTTCTGATCTATTCAGAAGAACTGAATTCAGAGTTATTCTTTATTTATTTCAGTCGCATAACAATATTCTTGCAACACAGTATGGATTGTGGACAGAAATCCATTGTCTCCCATATTGCAAATAAGGAAGAGGTTAATGCAAAATTGAAAGAAAGTTGTTCATCTCAAGCAGTGTTTCTTATAGTACAGACCTAGGACTTCTGGGAGTCCTGCAAAATCCTATCAGAGATTTGCAAAATCAAAATTGCCACATCTTCTTTTACATTTACCTATATTTTATTAAAACTGAACATAAAAAGTAACAGAAATTAATACAGAATAAAGAGAACACAGAGAAAGAGGAAAAAAAGAATAATTATTTGCCAGTTATGTTGAAAAATAATATAACATTGTAATTCCATCAAATAATCATGAGAAATGATAGTGCCAGTGAACATGTCAATTTTAATTTTTAATACAGTAAATATCAATAAATATAACCCATTCAAACGAAAGAGCTTTTGAGATCCTCCATAATTTTTAAAAGCAGGAAGGGTGCTTTTTTCTTAGCACCCTTTTCTTAATGTAGCCTTGTGTTCTCCAGATTTGACTGTTTTCAATTGCTACCTTTCTCATCCAGTGTAAGTAATGGCATGGGATTATGAGAGTTATAATAATCCACAACATTTTAAGAACACTAATTTTCCTATCCTAAGCTTAAGACTAACTAGTTCATGACTTTGTATCCTCAGATCTATGGGTGTGTCATCAAGTTTTTCCAATAGCCAGATGGCCCTTAGAATATGATTTTTTATTGCCATTTGTAACAAGAAACCAGTCATCTGTTTCATTACAGTCAGCTAATCAGTCTGATTAGCTGGCTGATGGGAAAAGTGCCCAGTTGTTTTTGTTTTTTTTTTAAATTCCAGCCAGATGATCAGCCTGTCTAGCTGGTTGGCAATTCTCAGGCTTTCTCAGGCTTTCTCAGGCTTTCAGATGTTAATGCATTCATTATTTAGCCATGTGAGAGAATCACTGGGGAAATACCTATAGGAGAAAGCACTTTATCAACTATGCTGGACCTATATTATATAAGGATTTAGCATAACAAGTTTTAAAAGTTTAACAGAAACTAATTGGGAACCAATGGGATTCCCAAACTAATTAAGCCATATGCTTCTGGCACATAATATCCATAAACAGCTAGGTTTTTGCATTCTGAAGTAATTGTTTTCCAGACTGCTATTAAAGTTTGTCTCCTTTCCCAACTCATCCATAGCACTACAATATTATCTACACACAACTGATAAATATTTCCAAATCAGAACGAACTTCAAAAGATTTCATAAAGCAAAAGCCCTGGTATCTCAACCTTTTCAGATATAATTATAGTAGTCAATGAAGTAAAATATTTACCTATGAGGGTTTTTTTTTTTGAGCAAAAATCCTAGAATCAAAATGGCATATGTACAAGTTGTGTAATTAATAGGAATATTAGGATTGATAGTATAATTGCCTTCCAGTAACTATTAGTCCATATTCTAAGTATAAGCAAAAGGATCTATTAATGAAGCAAGAACATTACATGCAATCATGCCAATCCAGCTTACATATAAATAGGGACATAGGTAAATAATTATGTGTGATAATTCATTGTACTGGTACTAATAAACTTTTGCATTTGCAAGATAGAGATTATGGATATGGTAACATTCAATGTATTCTTCCCCACCCCATCCCGCCAATATCACAGAATGCAAATGCTCAATTCTGAAAAAAAAAGGGGAAAGAATTCCATTTTCCAGGATTCTCCTTCACACAGCTTTTTTTCAAATAGGAATTATTCTAATATATGTTATCTGCTCTTGGAAAAGTAAGATGAAGTGTTTTTAATTTTTTGTTTTTGAGACAGTGTTGTCTCCTGGCAACTGTCTAGAAGTCCTGGCAGTTTTCTTGGAAAGGTTTCTCAGAAGGGATTTGCCGTTGCCTCTTTCTAAAAACAAGAGAGGTCATCCAGTTGGCTTTGTACTTAATCCAGGACTAGAACTCACATTCTCTTGGTTTTTTTAGCCTGATGTTTTAACCGTTATATCAATTTGAGTCTCCACACTAGAAAATAATTGATACATTTAATACTATTGCAAGCCAGGTTATCCCAAATTATTAGGCATTATTAGAAATCACACTGCATAAATATTTCCAATGTCTTCTGGTTCTTGTAATACTACATTATAACTCCTATATAGCTTCTGCAGCACTTCAGAGGTTCAACTAAAATCAGGCTATATTTTGGTTTAAGTTGTCAGGGAAAAAAGGGTCTAAAGCCTTGGTAAAAACAACAACACCTTGCTTTTATAACTGCTGAACTGACTGACAATGTGGGAATCACAGCTAAAGAGCAATTCTGAGGTGCTTAGGATTCAAAAATAGTCTGAAAACTGAATACTGATAAAATAATCTCTAGGAATTCCTTATGGAAATAGACTTAACTGTGTTTTAGAATAGAGATGGACAAAGGGAAGTAGGACCTGCACTTATTATTTTAGAAACCAAGCCATAATAGACAAAGCAACAATGCAACCAGTATGGAACTGTCACCTACTTGACAGGATATAGGTGAGATTTATTGGTGCTTTTGGCTTAAAAATTATATTAAACCTGTATTTGGTCCTATGGCACAATTTTCATGAATCTTGCCTCAAAAAAGCAGCAGATCATGTTTCCATATTCAGTCAGAAGCAACTGAAACAGGATCTTGGAGGGCATAAGTTATCCCTGTGGAGTCTTCTATTTCATTTTACTGCTGTCTATGAAGAACCTCTAAAACTTATGAGAATGACTGGAAAAGGAATGCAAATATGCACCAACCAATGCTGGTGTTCTGATATCACCATCTCACTATCTTTTGAAATGATTAAAAACATAGGCTATGAGGATTTGCAGGTAAGACCTTATACTTGAAAGGTCACTGCTGATTAGAACTTCAAGTACAAAATAACTCAGTCACACAAAGTCCTTCATGATATGAAATAATGTAAAATGCCAAGGTGTTATAACTGTTGGCTTTTTTGCAAGACTGCACCATATCTTCAGCTTGTGTTGCTTCTGAAAGATAATGAATTCTATATTCTTATTGAAGAATACCCACAGGTACACATTTTCACCATCTGAGGTCAACTTCAAGCAAGTGATTGATTGACCTCAGAACTTCATGGCAGGAAATCTATCCCATGTCAATCAGGCCCTGAGAGTTGCCATTTAAAAGGACTATGATAGATGGATCTAGCAGTACAATGAAGTAGGAGACTGAGTTCCAATTTTTCACAATATCATAGACCAAAATGTCACTGTATTCATTTGTAATATTCATGTACAGACTGCCTGCAAAATTCTGCCAACAATCTTTAAGGGCAGATGTCTCTTTCAGAAGTCCTAAGCAGAACTTTAGGTATATTTATGCAAAGTATAATGACATTACTTTTGTTCCTGCACAAGTTGTCAGATTCAAAAAGGCAAGAGTAGTTTTTCATCCTAGACAGGCATGGACATAATTTAAGGAAGACATGAAGGACAGACACTCAGTGTGTTGCATTTTGAAACACATATTAACCCCCATATCATCATATACACCATTTTCAGATAAATCTGCTGGTTCAGAGTTTTATCAGTATAATATCATTGTGATACAAGCCCTTCCTCTTTGGTAGGTGCATAGAATGTCATAACACCTGTATACAGGGGTCAGAGATTCCATTTTTTGTCATCTACCCTTTCTGATGCCTCCTGCAGACACCTCTACCTTTTCTCATGAAGCATAAAAAGTAATAAATACTCAGATCCTTTGCAATTAATCATGAGCACAGCCAAATGTCACCTTGTCACCCAGATCATGAATCTGCATCCCTTGCATTCATTCTTTCATATGCTAAAACAGAAAATGATGTCATTAAAGGATTCACTGTCACCTTTGGGTTTCTTCCATGATTTTGCTATAAATTGTTTATTTGTTGTCAATTTTATCTCAAAACATCAACCCTGAGGCCACTACCCCATGAGCCCCCAAACCCAGTGGTCATAGGGGGAAAAACCCATTATGAGATGCAACAAATCCTTAACTCAAGTCAAGGTGGCCCAGGAGACAGCTCCAATAACTAATCAAGTGGAAGGGTTATCCCTTATCAGAGGCATCTTGGGTAAAGAATAGAAACATCCAAGCTGATTGCCTCATAGCTAAATTCCACGTAGAGAATCCAAACAAGCCTGGGGGGGAATCACAACCCTAAAATCTATACCTGTACTAGAACTGTCTTTGCTTTGCACAGGTTGCCTTCAAAGTTAACAAAGTGGCTTTGTTAATGCAATCAACCAGCCTCCATCATAGAATTTTAAAATGGGTACTGTTAAGTTCTGTGCATGGGTGCAAGGATGGAGACGAGCCAGTGAACAGTGAACTTCAAACTCTTTCTTTACATGTGAAAACAGCTCAGCTCAATGGCCATGATGGGCCCCTTTATATAGGCAACTCTTAACTTATTTAACCAATGAAAACACAGGGAGTGCTAGCTCCATTAACCAATGGGAGAGGCTCGTTAATAGCCAATCAGATTCTCCTGAACGGACCAATCCGATGTCGCTATTATCGGCCAATCAGAAGTGCAGGGGCAGAATCCTGCACTTTGCTTCAAGCTCTTAATAATCTTTATTAAATATTTATTGATTCACAACACCCCTTCCCCCTGGGTTCCGTTTAAGGGGTGCGGTCACGTAGTCTTTGAGGTAGGCAGGTTGTTTTGATTGTCTATTTGATTTTCGTTGTTCTCCCGGTATCTGGCTACAGTCTTGTTGGGGTAGGACATTATCTGGTGAAGAGGGTGCCTCCCATTCTGCATTCGAATTATCGTCGTCACTACTGCTCTCGGCATCTCTTTGAGGCGAGGCCACCCTCATTCCGGATCCATCACGTGCTGCCTCTGAGCGGTCATTACTACCGCTTAAACTTTCTGCCGCTTCGAATTCAGCTTCCTCGCTATCTCCTCCCCCCTCGGTTTGGAAATCAGGGGGCTCGGAGATCCCCGACTGTAGCCTTGAACGCAGCTGATCAATATGGCGCTTCCATATTCTATCATCGTGACATTTCACGTGGTACGATCTAGGGCCGGTTACTTGTACTATAGTTGCCTCGACCCACAACGGATCGCCTGAAAAGTTCCTAGCGAAAACCAAGTCACCTACCTGGAAATTGCGGCATTTCCCACTGGAACCGTGTGGTTTTTCAGGTTCATATGATGGATGTAGACGGTCGAGGTGTGAGCGGAACTTTCGTCCCATTAACAACTCGGCGGGAGTTTTATTGGTGACGCTGTGCGAGTGATATGCTGCAAAAGGAGTATCTGGTTAATCTTGTCTTCTATATCGCCATAGTCCATTTTATGCAAGGTTTTTTTGACGAATTGTACCATGCGCTCAGCCCTTCCGTTGGCTGCAGGATGCGCCAGCAAAGTTAGCGCATGTCGAATACCGCAGTCCGTCAAGTACTGTTCGAAGGACAGAGCGGTAAATTGGGGCCCGTTGTCGGCTACTAGAACGTCTGGTAATCCGTGTGTCGCAAAGAGTCTGTCGAGTTTCTTGATGACTGATTCAGTTGTATTCCTCATTTCATGGATTTCAAGCCAGTTCGAGCAGGCATCCACCGTTAATAAGAATGTGTGTCCCTTGGTAGGGCCCGCAAAGGCCAGATGAATACGGGCCCATGGTCCCCTTGGTGTTTTCCATTCAGTTGGGGTTGCTTTCGGCAGGGCGTTGCTTACTTACTGGCATTTGTGACAAGCTTTTACCCATGTCTTGATCTGCTTGTCAATACCCGGCCACCACACGTAGCTTCGTGTGAGGGCTTTCATACACACAATGCCGGGGTGGCCATCGTGCAAGGTCCTTAGTATCGCTGGTCGCAACCGCTCTGGGATGACAACTCTATCACCCCAGATAATGCAGCCTTTTTGGGAAAATAGTTCCATTTGCTGATTCTTGAATGGGGTGTAGTCGTCAGGTATCTGGTCCAACGGCCATCCCCGCTCGACCCAACTGAGGACTCATGCTAAAATGCGGTCGCATTTCATTTCCATCGCGATATCTCAGGCTGTTAATGGCAGCGTTCAAAGTGTCTCGATCTGCAGTGTTGTAACCGTTGGAGTGGGGTCATCAATGGTCTCCAGAAGAGGTGCACGGCTCAATGCGTCGGTGTGGGGAATGGCCTTCCCCGGGCGATGTTGCAACTTGTAATTATATGCCACCAAGAATTCTGACCAGTGGGTCATTCTGGGAGATAATATACACAGTGTTGGCCTATCTCCCGCTATTATTCCCAGCAAAAGTTTGTGGTCAGTCACTCTGGTAAATGCTCAGCCATACACATATTCATGAAATCTCTTAACCGCGGATACTATAGCAAGAGCCTCCTTATCAATTTGACTGTAATTGTGTTCTGTTTTTGATAACGTCTTTGAGAAATAGGCAACAGGGGTTGTAGGGGTTCAGCTATGGTTGCTTTGTGAGAAAGGAAAACGTTATAAAAATTGATAAGGCCCAGAAAAGCCTGGAGGTCGGCCTTGTTCCGGGGTTTTGAGGCATTCTTGATTGCCCTGAGTTTGTTATGGGTGGGGTGAATGCCTTGACTATCAATTAAATATCCCCAAAATTCTACACGATCCGTACATAAATGACACTTGTTTTTTTTAACTTTGAGACCTGAGTCTTTAAATCTCTGGAGAACCAACCTCAGGCGTTCCTTTAGTATTTTCCGAGTTGGGGCGGTGATTAACACATCATCAAAATATGGGACAATACCTGTTATCCCTTGTAATAGCCTTTCCATCAAACTTTGAAAGATTCCCGGGGCTACGCTTACTCCGAACTGGAGTCGGTTACATTTAAACGCACCTCGGTGCGTAACGATCGTTTGGGCCTCTGCCGTTTTTTTGTCAACAGGCAGTTGTTGGTATGCCTGGGCTAAGTCTAGTTTAGCGAAGACTTTTCCGCCCCCCAGGGAATGGAGGAGGTGTTGCACCACCGGTACCGGGTAAGCGTTTTGTTGAAGGGCGTGGTTCAGGGTGGCTCGGTAGTCCCCACAAATTCTTATCGATCCATCTGGCTTGATGGGTGTTACGATTGGGGTTTCCCAGGGAGAGTGATCGGTTGGTTCTAACACACCCTGAGCTATGAATTTATCAAGCTACTCGTCAATCTTTGGTTTAAGGGCAAATGGAACTCGACGAGGCTTAAGGCGGATGGGAGCTATTTCGGGATTGAGGTTAAATGATATCGGGGTCCCCTTGTACTCGCCTAATTTTTCTGCGAAGACGTCCTGGAATTCGTGGACGAGGTCTTCTTCCCAATCGCTGCTGCAGGTTCGGTGAATGCCGGCTACTTCAATTCCGAGTGGAGCGAACCATTGGAGGCCTAACAAACTAGGCCGATCCCTGTCGATTACAGTCAGGGGTAGGAATGCTGTACGGTTCTTAAACGATACCCGGACTCGGCTGGATCCAACGACCGGGATTCGATTTCCTTGATAGTCCTTGAGTATGAGTCTTTGGAATCTGAGGTCTTGCCTCCGGATAGTGGGGATGAGCTGCTTGAGGGTCTTCCAGGAAACCATCGAGAGGGACGATCCTGAATCGACTTCCATCAGGCAGGGCTGGTTTTTGATGGCCACTTTCACTCGGATCTTTTTGGCGTCAAGAGATGAGGCGTGACCGATCCTGATCATTTGGTGAGCCTCTTCTCTNCTCGCCTAATTTTTCTGCGAAGACGTCCTGGAATTCGTGGACGAGGTCTTCTTCCCAATCACTGCTGCAGGTTCGGTGAATGTCGGCTACTTCAATTCCAAGTGGAGTGAACCATTGGAGGCCGAACAGGCTAGGCCGATCCTTGTCGATTACAGTCAGGGGTAGAAATGCTGTACGGTTCTTAAACGATACCCAGACTTGGCTGGATCCAACGACTGGGATTCGATTTCCTTGATAGTCCTTGAGTATGAGTCTTTGGAATCTGAGGTCTTGCCTACGGATAGTGGGGATGATCTGCTTGAGGGTCTTCCAGGAAACCATCGAGAGGGACGATCCTGAATCGACTTCCATCAGGCAGGGCTGGTTTTCGATGGCCACTTTCACTCGGATCTTTTTGGCGTCAAGAGATGAGGCGTGACCGATCGTGATCATTTGATGAGCCTCTTCTTGCTTCGTTGGGTGGTTTAGGGTTTTGTTTCTGTAGGAGTGGTTGTTCCATTGGTGGTTCACGGGTTCTTGCTTCACGGGATGACTTCCCGTTGGTTGGCAATAGTTAGCCCCCCTTGAGGGCTGGCTGGGTCCTGGCTTGCTTCTACAGACCCATCCGATATGGCCTCTTTTCCCGCACACATGGCAGAGCGCGTTGAGGAATTTGCGTTCTGACCGGGGTGGCTTGCTCCACACCCGGCGCATTGGTACTGCAATTTCTGGCGTTGGTCTCGTTCGGACCGAAGTCGATGGACCTCTTCTTCATCGCTTTCTGACGACGATTCGAGGTCCTCGTAGTGGGCTGTATCTAGCTGTCCCTCTGACTGAGGTGAAATTTCACAGGCTCGTTGGCGAAACGGTGCGTGGGTGCGGCGCATTTGGGCAGCCGACTTCCTGGTTGCTTCTGCTGCAGTAGCTTCAGCTATGGCATCTTTAAGGCTAATGTCGCCCTTCGCCATTAGTTTACTCTGAGTGCCTGGTGCATCTAATCCCAGAACTATTCGGTCTCTTAGGGCTTCTTCTAAGTTGGCAAACTGGCATAGGTCTCCCAGATTCCGGAGATCCGCAATGAAATCAGCAACACTTTCGCCCTTTCGCTGACTTCTCTGATAAAATTCATGCCTTCTTACGAGCGTTGGCACGGTCGGTGCGTAGTGATCCCTCAGCAGTGGTTCGAGGATGTCCCAGTCCATAGACTTTATTTCTGCCGGTTTTGCTAGTGCCTTGGCCATCTTGAATATGGTTGGCCCGCAATGAGTTAGGAATACCGCTCATTTCTTTCCGGTAGTGGCATCCTTCAAATTGTTGGTTTCCAGAAACATCTGGAAGTGATCCATATATGAATCCCAGTCTTCTTGTGCCGGGTCGAATGGAGCGGGTGGTATCATGCTGCCGGACATGGTTCCACTGTTGGTGCATTCAGCCACATGCTTGGTTATAGTTCTTCGTCGTTCAGTAAGCTCTGACATCTCCACATTCCATCCTCGTTGCCAGTGTTAAGTTCTGTGTATGGGTGCAAGGATGGAGACGAGCCAGTGAACAGTGAACTTCAAACTCTTTATTTACATGTGAAAACAGCTCAGCTCAACGGCCTCAATGGGCCCCTTTATATAGGCAACTCTTAACTTATTTAACCAATGAAAACACAGGGAGCGCTAGCTCCATTAACCAATGGGAGAGGCTCGTTAATAGCCAATCATATTCTCCTGAACGGACCAATCCGATGTCGCTATTATCGGCCAATCAGAAGTGCAGGGCCAGAACCCTGCACTTTGCTTCAAGCTCTTAATAATCTTTATTAAGTATTTATTGATTCACAACAGGTGCAGAGTTAGAACCTGAACTTTCAATACTTATTTCAAAAAATATTAGAAGGAAATAATAAGAAAAATAAGAAGGAAATATGGTATGTTGTCTTTAATAAGACACCATTTCTGGCCAGTTGTAACAGATGGTAGTACTAGGAGCCATGGGCATACCCAGTCATTTACTGTGAGCCGCAGTGGTGCACTGGTTAGAATGCAGTACTGCAGGCTACTTCTGCTGACTGCCATCTGCCTACAATTTGGCAGTTCGAATCTCACCAGGCTCAAGATTGATTCAGCCTTCCATCCTTCCAAAATCTCTAAAATGAAAACCCAGATTGTTGGGGGCAATATGTTGACTCTGTAAACCACTTAGAGAGGGCTGTAAAGCATTTGTGAGGCAGTATATAAGTCTAATTGCTGTTGCTACTGTAGCAGTTGCACATGGGTATTAGACCCTGAGTATTGATATAAATATGCCTAGCTGCCAAATTGCTACATGCAGCAAAATTGCAGCAAAAAACCAAGCACTCCAGAGCATATAGGAATTTTTAACTTGAGCCTGGTATGCAAGACAATTATGTATTTATGCAAAAATATCCCTTTTAGTGTCAACTTGCCCTGATATAACACTGTTCTCTTGTGCTGTTTAAAACGCCCTTTTTACTTTATGAAAGTAAAATGAGAAACTGCACAAATTAAGGTTGTTTACAAAAAAGGAACAAAAATGGCTGTTTTTCAAAGAATCAGTGTATGTGATTTTTTTTCTTTTAAAGACTATCAGGACATCTAGCTCTGTCAATATTGTCTATACATACTTTAGGCTATAGATGCCCATTTTAGGGACTAACAATTTGATTTTCTCATCTTCTATTAATGTAAATCCAAACATGCTTGCCTGGAAACATTTTGATTGCAAGTAATATAACGTCCTGATGGGGGAATCTCAGAAGCTGATTAATAACATATTCAGATACGAACACTTCCTAGATTTGGTCTAACAGCTGCCTTGAGCTTAAATTGGATGGTGGATCTTATTTTAATGAATCAGACAATTCCCTCAGCATCCTATTCACAAACTTTTGGGGTGTTCCTGTTGGGGTGTTACTAGAAGCAGATATTTTATTTCATCCTTTTTTGGTCAATATTTATTTTTCTCTTCCCTATTTTTGCTTTTTTTGCTTTTTTTTTTAGCTCAGATTCTGCTTCGCCATATCTCCCTATGTATATGAGGGGAGATACTCTGAGACAAGAAATAGATAGATAGATAGATAGATAGATAGATAGATAGATAGATAGATAGATAGATAGAATTCTTTATTGGCACAAGGAATTTGTCTTGGTGCATATGCTCTCAGTGTACATAAAAGAAAAGATACATTCGTCGAGTCAAGAATCATCAGGTACAAAACACTTAAGAATAGTCATAGGGTACAATAAGCAATCAAATCATACTATGAAACAGTCAATAAAAATTGTTAGGATACAAGCAACAAGGTTACAGTCATATAGTCATAAGTGGGAGGGGATGGGTGAAAGGAAGAATGGCAGACTTAGTAAATAGTTCGACAGTGTTGTGGGAATTATTTGTTTAGCAGAATGAAGGTGTTTGGGGAAAAATAAATGTTATGCCACAATCAATTTTTTTTTTATATCTCCTGCCCTTCTTTACACACACACACACACACACACACTTATGTAAGAAGAGAATGAAAAAGAAATAAGAAAAAAAAGTGGATTGAATGGTTATTAAATAAATAAATAATCTGGAGCTCTAGTGCAGATTCTGGCCTTAACAGAGAGTAGATATCATAAGGAGTTTGATAGCACCTTTTCCGATAATAAATTTGTTTGAGACATAGCAAAGAAGCGGAGCTTTCATTTTCCACAAAATAATATCAGATCACTTCAACTTCCTAGGATATTTTCCTGGAGATTTCAAAGTTGATCATTTTGGGGGAAAAAATAAGAGTTTAATAGCATGACTGTGTGATTACTGAACTCACATAATCAAGAGTTTCAAGCTGTCTCAGAAAATATCAACAATGTTTTTTAACGCATTATAATCACTTATATTTCTCATATGTAACCTGTATCTACATAAACCTTCCCTTTCCCTCTCCCCCACCCCACTTCAGCCCAATTTGAATTCTATATCAGTTTAGCCACTCTATGCAACTGATTAAGCAAGCCTCAGCTTATTCGTGCTTATGCCGAAAAGAATGCTACCAGAGTTCTGATTTTTGCCTGTCAAGCATCTTACAATAATGGTTGCTAAAAGAGTTCTAACCAATTCTCCTCCACTATTATTTCAATCCTGGAAGGCTACCCTTGTATGCTGTTTGCTTTGGAAAGAAAGCTTCTATTCATGCAAATGTAAGTTTTTTTCCATTACCAATTTCCAGAAGGGTGGTGCACAATGCATGTCAGAAACACATGAAGAATGAAGAGTCAAAGATGTATTTTCCTCCAATAAACAGTTTACAAATATTGTGTTTATATTATATTGCTCAGAGTGTGAAATGTGAAATGTGCATGTGTCTGGTGCTGCTTATCAATTGGTTGCACATACTCTGACTGTTAAATAACCAATTCAGTTAGAAGTAAAATAAAGCTTCCATTTCCAAAAGCCTAGTTTTCACATTAACATCAGGTCTTGTTTATCGTATGTCATCCGAAAGTATAAGTCATTGAGGATTGGACATTATGTTGACTTAGCTTCTTTTCTTTTTTCTTTTCCTGCCTATATTGATAGTAAGGTCCCACTTTTTTCATTATCTTTGGAATCTTTGCTTTTTTCGATGTTTTTCTAACTATTAATATTTTAATACATTGACTTGAGCATTTTCTTCACAAAAATGCAGAGCACTGTTTTCATTATAATTACTATTGCAAAACAATTCTCACTCCTGTCAACTCTACAATTAATATTTTATAATCAGTTGCTTGGTAAATCTTTTCCATTATAATCTACTAACAGGGGGATATTGCATAAGTCAAAGAAGGATATGAAATAGCCTGAAGCCCAAGTGGTGCACGTTAACTGTTTCCTCTCTAATTGCTCCATGTCACAGAAGAATGATGACTTCTGGCATTTTCTTCCCTTCAACAGAACCAAATTAGGAACTAAAATACTTCTAAGTGTTGCTCCATCACAACTGACTGATTCCCATCAAATCTGTTTAACCTAAAGTCAGTCTCCCAGCCCAGAACTGCAAGCCTTTGATTGTTTTCTCATTTGGGAGGATGGATAATGTTAATGGTAACTGTCACTTCTCTTCTTCCCTGGTTCCTTGGACCCCAGAGGCCCAGTGGAAATATGAGACAGTTTCACATTTTGTATGGCAACTGCATTTCTCACTGCTACCCTACTCCCCCAGAAGTCTTTCCCACAGCAAAGGCATGTATTATGTGTAGTATTAATAATGGTACATTGCTAATCATATGATAGATTGGGGGGGGGGGGACATTGGGTTGAAATTACTGAACATCTAAAGTGTGGGAAAAGTTCACATAATGTGGTGCTGTGTCCCTCATGGATTACAATAGAACAGTAAACCACAAAGGGCTGTGGCTCTGTGCAATTATGTCTGTATTCCATAGCAAAACACAATTGTTAAGGAGGTTGTGGACAGTACAAAATCTATCATTGCAAGATCCAAGGATCACACCGAACAGCTTTGTTATTGAAAGTATTGGTATTAGCTTGGAAATCCATAGATGGCTTGGAGCTTGACTTTTTGTGGAGGTGCCCGTTCCTTTAGGAATCATTCTAGACATTAAGGACTGCCAGAATGGCCTTTCTGAAGATGCCACCCTTTTCAGATATTCAGTGATGTGCATCAGAAGAGAGGCTTTTCTCTGCCTTATTTCCAATCTTGGAATGTGCTCTCTAAATTATCATGATTGGCTTCTTCTGTCTCTGACTCTAGAAGAGCAGCCAAGATGCAACTCTTTGTCCAGGCTTTTAGCTGCTATAGTTGTGCTTTTAAAGTTGTGGCAACGTTTCGGCAGAATCTCATCTACCATCATCAGGCTTTTGTATTGTGTTCATCTGTGAGTCAAACTTTCACAGCCGTTTCAGTTTTAAATTTGGGGCTAGCCTACTGCTGTGCCAGAATGGTTTTTTCTTCATCCTGATATGTTGGGAGTCTTGGTCTGTGTTTATTGGTCTTGGAGTTTGCTGTGTTCTGCTTGATTGGTGTTTCTAATATCTTCTCTCTGTTTTGTGGCTTTTTTTGACTTGATTGGCTGGCAACATTGTGTTCCTGTATTGGAGGCTTTTAGTTCAGCTTGGCTCCATGTAAATGGAGGGCTATCATTTATTAGGAAGCTAGGTTTTATCTGGGTGCCTGGTTGGGGTGTGTTTGAGCTGGAGGTATCAGGGGGGATCTGTTTGTGCCAGGTGTTTGCCTGGCTTGTGGTGTGGAGATTTTTTTGTTTGTGAGTGCAGGTTTCCAAATAATTGACAGTCTGGTGGAATCACCTCTTCTATTCATGATTTCAGGTCTTTTTTCAATCCCTATGCCTTCTCTGATAATTCTGTGGCTGGGGTTTTCTATAGTGGCTAGAGTTTTGGTGCCACTGAAGTCGATGCTATGACCTGTTGCTTTTATGTGTTGGACTAGTGAGGAAGTGTGTTCCAGCTTTTTTACTGCATTTTTGTGTTCATCCAGGAGGGTGCTTATTCTTCTATTGGTCTGTCCAATGTATGTGTCAGGGCATGATGCACAGGGGACTCCATATATGCCTTGGTTTTCCATGTCAATTTTATCTTTGGGGTTTCCTAGGATGGCTCCTATTTTTCTGTCTGTTTTGAAGGCAGTCTTGATGTGATGCCTGTGTAGAATCTTACTGATTTTGTCTTATGTAGGGCAGGACAGCTGTCCCATAGGTCTGTTCATCTTCTACATCTCCATTATGTCTCAATGTGTTTTTGTGGATCAAGCCGGTGGTTTTGCTTTTGTGGAAGCCGTTAGCTGTCAGTACATTAGTCAGGGTGCATAGTTCAGTCTTTATGTGTGTCTTGTCTGCCAGGTGTTTGGTTCTGGCGATTAGTGTTTTGGCCATGGAGTTTATCTGTGCTGGATGCTGGTGGGATTGGGCATTGAGGTAGCGGTTGGTGTGTGTTTTCTTCTGGTATATGGTGTGTCCTAGTGTGTCATCCGTTTTTTTGTAGATTAGTACATCTAGGAATGGTAGTTGTTTGTTTGTTTCCATTTCCATGGTGAACTTGATTTTGGGGTATGTGGGGTGTGTTAGGAAATTGTTTAGGTTTTCTTTTCCATAGGGCCAAATCACAAATGTGTCATTGATGTATCTTAACCATAGTTTTGGTTTGTGGGTGGCATTAGCTTGGGCTCTGGATTCGAATTCTTCCATGAACAGGTTTGCAATGACGGGTGACAGTGGTGATCCCATAGGGGGTCCTTCAATTTGCTTGTATCTTTGTCCTTCGTATATGAAATATGTGTTGGTTAAGTAGTGTTCTGCTAGTTCCAGGAGGTGTTTAGCTGGTTGGTATTTTTTTTTTTGAACAAATTTTATTAATTTTACAAAAAACACAATACACAATCCAGGCATAACAACTTGAAAAATCTTTTCTAAAAGAAAAATTTATAATAATTAAAGAAGAAAGCCAATAAAGCATATAAAATAATTTCAAATTGTAATTATCTATTTAACTTCATATCTTATCCAGACTTCTCCTTTTATCCAAATGATATTTCTTGCTTAATAAAATTTTATTGCCTTTCATAAACATACAAAACACAAAACATAAACAAAACTAAAAGATCTTTTCTGAAGGCTGCCTGGTCCCGGGTTGAAACTCTTCACACAGACACAAATTCAAACATCATATTCACTTTAAAAATCCTTCCATATCTTATTATCATTTTCTTTTCTTTTTTTTAGAAACCAATTTTATAAAAACAGTGCACAAAGAATCAAGGCATAACAGCTTATAAATTCTTTTCTAAGAAAAAATAATAAAAGAAGAAAACCAATAGAACATAATGATTACTTTATCTATTTAACTTCATATCTTATCCCAGCTTCTCCTTTTCATCCAAATTATTTCTTGTTAATTAAAATTTTATTGCCTTTTATCAATATACAATCCCCCCCCCAAAAAACATAACAAAACCTTTATATATCCTTCCATATCTTATTACCATTTTCAATAACATTCTTTGTCTGTTCT
>BHEV01006752.1:0-31345 GCA_004319985.1 Emydocephalus ijimae | reverse complement strand
ATCAGAAGTGCAGGGCCAGAACCCTGCATCTAACCCCAAGCTTGGACCTTTATGCATTTATTGTATACACAACAGTCTCCTGAAAGGTTCTTTGCAAATACAGGGTCTCCTACCTTAAAGGAGCGGTGTTTACTGCTGGAACCCAGGGGTTTTTCCGGGGTGTATGCTGGGTGTAGGTGGTCTCGATGCGATCTGAGTTTCCTGCCCATCAGGAGTTCAGCTGGGCTTTTGTTTGTGGTACTGTTTGGTGTAATATGCTGGAGAAGGAGCATCCTGGTGACTTTGTCATGGATGTTTCCTTGTTCCATTTTCTGTAATGTCTTTTTAGTGAACTGAACCATTCGTTCAGCCCTGCCATTGGCCGCCGGGTGAGCAGGTAAAGTCAGGGCATGGCGTATCCCCCAGTCTGCAAGGGACTGTTCAAAGACCAAGGCGGTAAATTGGGGCCCGTTGTTGGAAACCAAGACATCTGGTAATCCGTGCATTGCAAAAAGTCTGTTTAGCTTCTTGATGACCGCATCTGTAGTGGTGGTCTTCATTTTGTTGACCTCGAGCCAGTTAGAGTAGGCGTCCACTGATATCAGGAAGGTATGTCTTTTTGTATGTCCCGCGAAATCAATGTGGATGTGGAACCAAGGACCCCTGGGCATTTCCCATTCAGCTGGTGGTGCTTTTGGTGGGGACGAGCATGTTTCTTGGCATTTGCTACAAGAGGTAACCCAGGCTTCAATTTGTTTGTCCATACCTGGCCACCAGGCATAGCTCCTGGCCAACGCTTTCATTTGAATGATGCCCGGGTGTCCATCGTGTAACAAGTGTAGAACTTTCTTTTGAAGCTTCTCTGGTATGACCACTCAGTCTCCCCATAACACGCACCCTTTTTGAGAGAAAAGTTCTGTTTGTCTGTTCTTGAAGTGTTTAAAGATGTCATTTGGTTCGATTTCTGGCCATCCCCTCTCCACCCAGCTGAGAACCCGTGCCAAACAAGAGTCCTTTTTTGTTTCCCAGGCTATGTCTAGTGCTGTTAGTGGAGGCGATGGAAGCGTCTCAATTTGTAGTGCTGAGAGCGTGGGAGCTGGGTCATTGAGAAGTTCTGGCAGTGGAGAACGGCTCAAAGCATCTGCATGGGGAATGGCTTTCCCTGGTTGGTGTCTCAATTGGTACTCATAGGCAGCTAAGAACTCCAACCATCGGGTCATCCTAGGGGATAGGATGTGTGGGGTTGGTTTGTCACCTGCCAAGATGCCAAGTAATGGTTTATGATCTGTGATGATGGAAAAGGATCTTCCATACATGTACTTGTGGAACCTTTTTATTGCAGATACAATAGGGAGGGCTTCTTTATCAAGATGACTATAATTTCTCTCTGTTTTAGACAAAGTTTTGAAAAGAATGCAATAGGCGCCTTTGTACTGTTGGGTAGGATGTGGCTCAGGATGGCACCTACTCCAAAGGGTGAGGCATCACAAGTCACAGTTAATGGAAGTGTCTCATTATGAGTACTGCATCCGAAGTTAAAAGGTCTTTTACTTGTTGGAAACCTGCTCCTCCCAACGTCCCCAAAACCAGGAAGCCTTCTTGTCGAGGAGCCTATGTAGGGGTTCAGCAACAGTAGCCTTCTGGGGTAGGAAGATGTTATAAAAGTTAATGAGTCCCAGGAAGGCTTGGAGGTCTGTTTTGTTCTTTGGTCTTGGGGCATTTTTAATGGCAGCCAATTTCTTTTCAGTAGGGTGAATTCCTTGTTTGTCAAGAAGGTAACCAAGGATGTGCCTCTTCCCGTCTGGTTGCACCAGTGAACATCCAGTTCCTGTTGTACTGGCTCCACTGGTTGTTTGGGCAGTCCCGATTTGTTGGTGGGGTGCCTGCTGCTTGTCGGAAGTTAGTCTCCTTTCTCTTGGGGCTGGATCCTTTTTTGTTCCGGCACACTTTAGCAATGTGCCCCCTTTTCTCACAGGAACGACAGATGGCATCTAGGAACCTGCATTCTGATTGTGGGTGGTTTCCCCCGCATCCTGCGCATTGGAAATTGGATTTACGACCCCGCTGGTCTTGCTGTTCGCGCTCTGACCTGAGTCTGTTGACTTCTTCCTCCTCACTATCTGATGCAGAATCGATGTCCTCGTGGTGGGTGGATGATGTGTATTTCTCTGAGGTGGTGGCTGGGTCGCTGAGTGGTTGACGGCTGGGCCCATTTGCTCAGCGCATTCGTGCTGTTGATTTGTGAGTGACTTTTTCTGCAGTGGCATCAGCTATGGCATCTGCCATAGTTTCGCTTTGAACGGTGGGGTCCCTTAGACCAAGGACAATTCGATCTCTCATGGCTTCTTCTAGGTTTACAAAACCACATAATCTGCCCAAATTCTGTAGGTCAGCTACAAAGTCCCCGATGTTCTCACCTTCACGTTGGTCCCTCTGGTAGAATTCATGTCTTCTGATGAGGGTTGGAACTGCTGGGGCGTAATGGGCATGCAGGATGGGAGCCAGGGTATCCCAGTCCATTGTTTTGACTTCAGCTGGTTTGACAAGCACCTTTGCCATTCTAAAAATGGCGGGTCTGCAATGCGTTAGGAAAACTGCCCTTTTTTTGCTCCATGTGGCATCCTTCAAATTGTTAGATTCCAGGAACATTTGGAATCTGTCCATATATGAGTCCCAGTCTTCGCTAGCTGGGTCAAATGGAGCGGGTGGTATAGCGCTGCTGGCCATTCTGCCGTTCTCTGCGCGTCTTCAGTCACGTGCTCTGAATAATCTGTGAGTGCTCAGTCAGCTCTATTGTCTCCGCATCCCACCCTTGTCACCAGTGTTAAGTCTGGGAAGATGGGCACAATAACGGAGACGAGACCTTGGATAGTAACTTCAACTCTTTAATAGTGACTTCAGATCGGAGGTGAAAAGCCTAGCAGCAGCAGCTCCTTTTATAGAGCTGGCTGCTGCTAAAGCGTTCAATGACAGAGATTTGAGCTTTCTGTGCTTGGAGCGACCAATCGCGGCAGCCTGTTTACCAGCCAATTGGATCAGCTCTAAACGACCAATCATGACCCGCTGTTCACGGACCAATCAGAAGTGCAGGATTACGAGCCTGCTAGTTTGGAACATTAACTGCTGTTTATGAGATAATCTGTCAACTGATTTCTTGATTCCTCATTCACTTGCAATCTCTTCCTCATCTTGATCACACCAGGTTGTGGAATCTAGTGGGTTTATATTAACATTGAAAAAATTAAGCACAATTAGACCACTTAAAACTACCAAGAAATCTTGCTACCATCGATTAGAAAGATTCCGGAAGAATATAATAGAAATTTATTTCAGAAAAATTAACAAAATAGCTTCATTAATGTGCCTATGAAATCCCTGGAATCAAGTTTGGCTCAAATACAACTTTTACTTTTTAAATTCATAGTGATGTGGATATTTCCAAGGAAAAGTTGCTACCCAACTAGTTCTCCAGATACTGCCACGATGATCCATCAGTTCATGATTACTTACTCATCAGTTTTTACACTTATTCTGCAATTTGCCTCCATTAGATAGTATTTCCTTAGGGATTATCTTTTTGTTAACAGTATAGCTCCAAGATTACCAAACGTTTAATATGGTTTACAAATAATGCTACTAGGATAAGATCACTTCAATATCTGGAATTTCAGTTCTAAACACTCTTATATAACTTAGTATGAAGAATGCAGTTGTAATTTACCAACATCTGGGATGGCACAGCTTGTTCAAAGACAGTGTATTGTTTACAATGACTAAAAAAGTACACCAATTATGTTTTGGATTTGGTGAATGTGAATTTAATTCCATCTCATAGCATGATAGCTTCACTTAATTTGCATATTGGACATCAGTGGTCTCAATCCACCCTTTATAAGTTGCTGAGAAATGTAATAATGTATTCAGCCCAAAGCCTTACTGTAAATGACATATGTACTATAACATGGTTTGGCTCAAGAAAACAGGCTAAATATTGGATTATGCAATTCTGTCCATGAAGTAACATTTTGTTTTGAAGCTGGTATTCTTTCAAAACTGGAAGCTGTATCTCTTTTTAGTATTTTCACTGTCAACCCTGCAGTGGAAATGAGTATGTAGTACAGCATTGGCAGTTGTGGCTAATAGCCTTGATTTAAAAGGATCTTGTTTACTTCAGGATGTGCACTGAACCATGTTCAAGTCACTGGCGGATGATTTTCTGCCTTATGATCGTGGTAGTTTTCTGATGAGGTGGGCATCTGCTTTAAACATAGCATAAAAAATAATATTGCATGCCATGGGGAACAAGTACATTTGTCTCTTCCTAACTGCTGTTGGGTATATGAACTGTTTTAATATCTCTGCAGATCTTCTTCTGATGTTTTTAGCATAAATAAAAGCCAAAAAGAAGGTGTTAAGAATAGCAATAAGTCTTAGCTTTAGATGTACAAGGGAAATACATTTTGAAAATATTAGTTGTACAAAATACAGGAATTTGTAGCTCACAATTAATCTTTGCATGAGTAGTAGACTTACTAAGATGGATAAAAATGGATATTTTATTAACCCACTTGGGTTCCAGAACTGCTCAGAGAGTTTTTGAGCTATGTGGCATCAGTTCTTCCATTACTATGGTTAACCTCTGGAATATGGGACTACTGACCACTGAATATTTATTGCTTTTTCTGCCAGTAAATCCTGTGGTAGGACCCTAGGTTTATTAAGGAGCCCCATGAGATATGGTGTCCAAAAAAAATAAAAAACACTCTTCAGCATTTGTGGTAGAAAACAAATAATGAATGCAGCTGGATAAATGTACAAGCCAATATTCAGACCTACAATATGGCAATGAATGTGGCAAAATATCATTATGGTCATATTTCACCAGTGGAATGTTATTCAGCAACCTTGTTTGAAGTTACTTGCATCTTACAGAATAAAGTGAGTCAGTAGAGCATTACTATTTTTCAAATTTATCTAGCCACCCAACTCACAAACCAAGAGATCTGGGAAGTGTAGAACAAAGTTAAAAAAAATAGTTCGCAAATAACATGTAGTGTACTTATGTACATACTTCTAATACCACATTTCTATTGGGTAGTTAACATAGCTTAATGATTGGTTAATAATGACAGTTTCAAATTGGCAACCTAAGTGGCGGGAAGTTTAAATAAATGCCATTGGTTGCGATCCATGAGCAGCCGCTATATAAAGGGCTGCCGCGGCTCGACTTTAGTTGAAGTTATGAAATGCTAATAAAGAGCTGAATTCAACTCCTGTCGTCGAGTCTGTTTTGTCTGGCAATAGAACAAACACCAATTATTATTACAAACATGTTTTTTAAAAAACTATAAAACACAGCTAAAAATAATGGATGAAGGGATTTTACTAGCTTTCCAGTTCCCTTGAGCTCCAGAGCCAATGTCACAACCATATCATTTTTCAGAGAAAGTCACTAGCCTTTCTTTGTAGATGGGCAAAATATTGGCAGAACAAGAAGAGATAACTAGGTCAAGACTCTGCAAAGTTTTATGGTATTTACTAAGTTTTGTAGACTCTGTGAATGTTTAAAGTTTTAAGGCTAAATTTTAACTGTGCTTTTTTGTGCAAGTAACCTGCAAAGTTTAGTTATTCTTTTAGTCTGATTCAGGAATTTCTGCATTTAAACCAAACCTCTCTTACCCCAGTTATATTTAAGTCTTAGACTTGCTGACAAAACCTCAAAAGATTGAGTTCATACACAACTCCCTAAACCAAAACAAAATCCAGCAGTACCATTCTGGCTTAGCACAATGTGTGAACTCAGTCAATTTGCAGAACCAACTTGTCTGAACTAAATGTTAATCTAGCTTTCAGTCCTTTCAGTCCTTTAAACTGTTTTATTAATAATAAAGAAAAGACACTATGTACTGCTCAGTGCTTCAGAAATAATTTAGAAAAGTGCCTCACAGCAGATAGGAATATAAATATAGCACCTGTCGATAGTTCTTTAAAGTAGCAGCATAAGAATTAACCTGCTGAAGAAAGGCAGACCCTATTTTGGTCCTGATTTTGTTTCTTACTTTCTCCAACCAGGTATGCTTTTATTTGCAAAAGAAGACAACAACTTATTGCTCTCCTGCCATTGTTCTCTTTTAATGAGAACATTTATTTCAAAACATAATGGCTTTAATCTGGAAATAACACTGACTTGTGACTAATGGTCTTGATTGGTACTAGTAGCAGTTGCCATGCAATCCCAAGAAACAACATGGCTGCTTTAAACGTTTGCAAACAGAGGATACTGTATATCTACACTCACACATGCCCTAAGTCAGAGGTGGTATTCAACCAGTTCTGACAGGTTCTGGAGAACTGGTTGTTAGATCTGGGAGAGTGGGCGCAAGGAATGGAGACGAGGCATCGAATAGTGACTCCAACTCTTTATTAGTGACTTCAGAACAGAGCAAAATACTAGGGCAGCAGCAGCTCCTTTTATAGAGCTGGCTGCTGTCACAACACCCAATGATTTGAGTTTGCTGCGCTGAGAGCGTCCAATCAGCAGCAACCCGCTATCAGCCAATCCGATCAGCCAAAACTGACCAATCACGATCCGTGTCAACGGGCCAATCAGAAGTGCAGGTTACAAGCCTGTCGTGGAAAGAAAACTATTAGAATTGCAAGCTAACGAGTTTGCTTAGTTCGTAACACCCCTCCCCCCTAGGTTCCGTGTCAAGGGTGGGGTGATGTATTCTCGCAGGTAGGCAGGTCGTTTCACCTGCCTACCTGATCTACGTTGCTCCACCAGTCTATGGCTGGACTCTGGTTCCGGAGAGTTGTTTGTTAGACTCAGCGGTAGCGGTGATCTGACTTCTCTGTTGGGTGACTCGGAGTTGTCATCTCTACTCCCGTCAAGGCTGCTATCTGGATTCTCTGGGATTGCTGATGCCGCCGTGCTGCTACATGGTGAGATGACCATCTGTCCCGGCTCCTCTTTGGACGGTGAATATTCCAGGCTTGGTTGCGCTGATTGTTGAGTTTCGCGTACTGGATCAGGTGCTAGTTCATTTTCGGCCCCCTCGATTTCCCTCCCCCCCTGCCTTGGAGTTCAGGGCTTGTGAAAGGGGTAGGTGCCAGCCTGGAACGTAATTGGTCGATGTGGCGCTTCCACAGTCTCTCATCAGCAGTTTGCAAACGGTAGGAACGGGGACCCGTAAGTTGAGTTATGGTGGTGGGGATCCACAATGGGTCACCGGTAAGGTTTTTTGCAAAGACAGGGTCGCCTACCTTGAATGTGCGATACTTGCTACTGGAACCCAAAGGCTTTTCCGGCATGTAGGCAGGGTGTAGACGGTCAAGATGTGATCGAAGTTTCCGGCCCATCAGGAGTTCGGCTGGGGTTTTGTTTGTGGTGCTGTTTGGAGTAATATGTTGGAGGAGAAGCATCCTGGTTACCTTGTCATGGATGTTCCCTTGTTCCATCTTGTGTAAGGTTTTCTTTATGAACTGGACCATTCGTTCAGCCCTACCATTGGCCGCAGGGTGAGCCGGCGATGTTAAAGCATGGAATATCCCCTGGTCTGCTAGGTACTGTTCAAATGCCAAGGCGGTGAACTGTGGGCCATTGTCTGAAACCAAGACGTCTGGCAAGCCATGTGTGGCAAATAGTCTGTTTAGTTTTTTAACGACTGCCTCTGTGGTGGTGCTCTTCATTTTGTGGACCTCAAGCCAATTGGAAAAGGCATCCACTGTTATGAGAAATGTATGCCCTTTGGTGGGTCCTGCAAAATCGATGTGGATACGGGACCAGGGACCTCGGGGTGCTTCCCATTCAGTTGGTGGTGCTTTTGGTGGAGCTGAGCATGTTTCCTGGCACTTGTTGCAGGTGGCCACTCAGGTTTCCATTTGTTTATCTATACCTGGCCACCAAGCATAGCTCCTTGCTAGTGCCTTCATCCGCATGATGCCCGGATGTCCATCATGCAATAGTTTTAGGACCTTATGCTGTAGTCTTTCTGGGATGACGACTCTGTCACCCCATAACACACATCCTTTTTGGGTGAAAAGTTCTGTCTGCCTGTGTTGGAAAGGCTTGAAGGTGTCATTGAGTTTGTTGTCAGGCCAACCCTTTTCTACCCAGCTGAGGACTCGTGCTAAACAAGGGTCTTTCCTTGTTTCGGATGTGATGTTTTGTGCAGTCATATATGAAGGGAGTGTCTTGATTTGTAGTACAGCTAGGGTTGAAGCTGGGTCGTCTCGGACTTCTGGTAGTGGAGAGGGGCTCAGGGCGTCAGGTGGGGAATGGCTTTTCCCGGTCGGTGTCACAGTTGGTAGTCGTATGCGGCTAAAAATTCTGACCAGCATGTCATTCTTGGCGATAAGATATGGGGAGTCGGTTTATCCCCTGCCAAGATGCCCAGTAATGGTTTGTGATCGGTGATTATAGAAAAGGACCTTCCATATACGTACTCATGGAATCGTTTGATCGCAGCCACAATAGCGAGAGCCTCTTTATCTAGTTGGCTATAGTTTCTTTCAGTTTTAGATAAAGTTCTGGAAAAAAATGCAATGGGTGCCTCAGTGCCGTTTGGCAGGACGTGGCTCAGGATGGCTCCTACTCCAAACAGTGTGGCGTCACAGGTGATGTTTAAGGGTAAAGTCTTGTTATGTTGCATTAATACAGCATCTGATGTTAAAAGGTCTTTAACTTGCTGAAAAGCTCGCTCTTCTCAATGTCCCCAAACCCAGGAAGCCTTCTTATCGAGGAGCCTATGCAGGGGTTCAGCAACAGTCACCTTCTGGGATAGGAAGATGTTATAAAAGTTAATAAGTCCCAGGAAGGCTTGAAGATCTGTTTTGTTTCGAGTCTTGGGGCATTTTTTATTGCAGCTAATTTTTTCTCAGTAGGGTGAATTCCCTGTTTGTCAAGAAGGTAACCAAGGAATTCAACCCTCTCCATACATAGTTGGCACTTGTCCTTCTTGACTTTCAGGCCAGCGTCTTTAAATTTTTGGAGGACCATTCTTAGCCGCTTTTCTAGTAGACTTCTAGTGGGGGCAGCTATCAAGACATCATCGAAATATGGCACGACCCCTTTTATGCCTTGTAGCAATCTCTCCACCAAACTTTGGAAGATGCCCGGTGCTACGCTTACTCTGAACTGGAGTCTATTACACTTGAATGCACCTCTGTGTGTGACTATAGTTTGGGCTTCTGCGGTCGCTGCATCTATGAGCAGCTGCTGGTACGCCTGGGTTAGGTCCAATTTTGCGAATATTTTCCTGTCCCCAAGGAAGTGAAGTAAGTGTTGGACCATCGGCACGGGGTAACCGCTCTGCTGAAGTGCATGATTTAGGGTGGCCTTGTAATCCCCCCAAATTCTCAGAGATCCATCAGGCTTTATGGGGGTTACAATTGGAGTCTCCCATCGGGCGTGGTCAATCGGTTCCAACACGCCTTGGGCTATTAATTTGTCCAATTGTTGTTCCAACATGCCTTGGGCTATTAATTTGTCCAATTGTTCGTCAATCTTTGGTTTGAGTGCAAAAGGCACTCGACAGGGCTTAAGGCGAATGGGCGCAACATCTGGGCAGAGTTTAAACGATATAGAGGATCCCTTGTACTTGCCTAGCTTCTCAGTGAACACTTCCTGGAATTCTTGGACGAGGGCCGCTTCCCAGTCGTTGCTTTCGGTTTGGTTGATGCCTGCCAGTCAGATTCCTAGTGGCGCGAACCACTGTAAGCCTAATAAGCTGGGTCGATCTTTATCGATGACTGTAAGTGGTAGAGTTGCGGTATGGTCTTTGAAGGAGACTTGGACGTGGCTGGAACCAGCGACTGGGATTCTATTTCCTTGATCGTCCTTTAATATAATTTTCTGAGGGCTGAGATTCTGGCGATGGATGTCAGGGATCAGCTGTTTGAGGGTTTTCCAGGAGACCATTGATAGGGAGGACCCGGAGTCAACTTCCATAATGCATGAACTATTCTCAATGGTGACCCTTACTCGGATCTTTCTTGCATCAAGGGATGAAGCGTGGCCGATGGTGATGGTTTGGTGTACCTCTTCTCATCTGGTGGAAGTGGCTGGTGCTCGATTTCTGTAGTAGTGGTTCCATTGGTTGCGTGGGGTGCCTGTTGTCTGCCGAAAATTATTTTCTCTTCGGTTTGGGCTGGACCCTTGTTTGCCTCTACAGACTTTAGCAATGTGGCCCCTCTTTCCACAGGAACGGCAGAGGGCATCTAGGAATTTGCAATCTGATCGTGGGTGGTTTCCCCCGCATCCAGCACACTGATACGAGGGCTTACGAATCCGTTGATCTCGCTGATCGCGATCTGACCTAAGTCTGTTGACCTCCTCTTCCTCACTTTCTGATGAGGATTCGAGGTCTTCATGGTGGGTGGTCATTGCGTGCCTCTTGGAAAGGGGCGTAGGGTCACTGGCGAGTTGGCGGTGCGGTCTGTTCTCTCAGCGCATTTGAGCTGCAAAATTCCTGGTTGCTTCTGCTGCAGTAGCATCGGCGATGACATCCGCGAGGGCGATGTCCTCCTTTGCCATTATCTTGCTCTGTATTGTGTGGTCTTCTGGACCCAGAACAATTCGATCTCTCATGGCTTCTTCGAGGTTTGCAAAGCCACAGAGCCCTCCCAGGTTTCTGAGGTCTGTGATGAAGTCTCCAACAGTTTCGCTTTCCTGTTGGTCCCTCTGGTAAAACTTGTGTCTCCTGATGAGTGTTGGCACCGCTGGGGCATAATGGGCCTGGAGGATTGGGGCGAGGTTGTCCCAGTCCATCGTCTTGACTTCAGCTGGTTCTGCAAGTGCTTTTGCCATCTTAAAAATGGCGGGCCCACAATGGGTCAGGAACACAGCTCGTTTCTTGCCAGGCGTAGCATGCTTCAGGTTGTTGGTCTCCAGGAACATCTGAAACCTGTCCATATACGAGTCCCAGTCTTCATTAGCTGGGTCAAAGGGAGAGGGTGGTATGGCACTGCTGGTCATTCTGCTGCGATTGGTGCGCTCTCAGCCACGTGCTCTGTTAGCATTCAATGAGTGTTCATTCAGCTCTCTCGTCTCTGCATCCCACCCTCATCGCCAGTGTTTGATCTGGGAGAGTGGGCACAAGGAACGGAGATGAGGCATCGAATAGTGACTCCAACTCTTTATTTAGTGACTTCAGAACAGAGCAAAATACTAGGGCAGCAGCAGCTTCTTTTATAAAGCTGGCTGCTGTCACAACACCCAATGATTTGAGTTTGCCGCACTGAGAGCGTCCAATCAGCAGCGACCCGCTATCAGCCAATCTGATCAGCCAAAACTGACCAATCACGATCCGCTGTCAATGGGCCAATCAGAAGTGCAGGTTACAAGCCTGTCGTGGAAAGAAAACTGTTAGAATCGCAAGCTAACGACTTTGCTTAGTTCGTAATGCCGGTAACAGAAATTTTGAGTAGTTTGAAGAACCGGCAAATACCACCTCTGACTGGCCCCGCCTCTATCTATTCTCTGCCTCTCAAGTCCCAGCTAATCAGCTGGGTCTTCTTTTGTTTCCCTTCACAGGAGAATGGAGCTGGAAAGCAGGTTAGTGGGGTGGGGAGGAAATGGGGATTTTATAGTTTCCTTCTCCTGCCATGCCCACAAAGCCATGCCCACAGAACCAGTAGTAAAAACAATGAATACCACTACTGTCCTAAGTACTTTTGAAGTTAAAATCTGAACCATTGCGCAGCCTTAACAACAGGTAGTTAGGACACACAAATAAAGCCTAATTACTAGCAGCACATTATGAATTGATAAAATGTTCATGGATTGGGAAATTATTTCAATTCAATTATTTCAATACTGAAATAAGATTGGAAACCTCTCTCATTTGGTCTAATTTTGTTCAATGTAATTTTGGTAAATTGCTGTTTTCTTAAAAACATCTTGCTATGACAAGATCTGCCATAATATCAGTGTATGTCCTTTATTAGCATTACCTTAAACATGAAATAGGTGGGTGGCTTTTCAAAAACTGTATAGTATGTGGATTTTAAATATATCTACCTGGGTTTGGTTTTTCTCTCTGATTCTTTTAAGCTTTGTTTTTTCCCTTGTTTAAATACCTCAGTGACAAAATAGGAACTGAAATATGTAATTAATCTCATTATATGCTCAATGTATTAGTATTACTGAGAATGTTGTTTTTAGGTAGAGTCATAGAACAAAAGCAGTCATTTAATAAAGTTATATAAAATTTGTTACTGAGCTGTAGAAAAGGCTCAGGTTTGAATCTAAATAAATACATAAATTTTAGGATGGAAGAACTGAGTCTTTTTTTTTTAGAAAGTCATCTCAGATTCAAGGCATGTGACAAATCACACTCATGACAACCATTTTCACAGAATAGAATGTGTTAGATTATTTTATGACAAGTAATGCAAAGCAATGCAGTTTGGCACACTGAGAATAGCTTGATCAAAATGCAATACCAAGGAACGGAAATAGTAGCTAGTCATTCCAAATGAAATATAATGTTGGAATTAAATCCTTGAAAAAAGAATATGGTATGAAACAGTATGTTTTTCACAGAAGAATGATTCCTGCCTGCTGTGAATAAAAATAGCCATCACAAATAATACAATTCAGTAGTGCTAATTTGATAGTTGAGCGTATTTAGGAGTGTTTAATGGTCTGGAGTGAATAATCCGCAGGGAACAATTTACTGAAATGTTTTAGACCTCTTTCTCCACTACACTTGAAATAATATCACTATGATTACTTGAATTTATTTATTCTTATGCTATTGCTTTAATCCTGTCTTGGATGATCAACCTAGTCTAGCAAGCCCAACTGAACCAGAAAATTTGGCTTCAAGCTGATAGTGTTATGACATGAGAGTGGGGGAAAAAAGTACCCTCCATTGAATCCCAACAGAGGCTTGCAACCAAAACGAACAAGATATCCACCTTTCTGTAGAAACAAAAAGGTATTGCGGTACTCCACTGTGTATATTTTTGAAACAACGAATATAGTAAGGAATTGAAACAAGGTAGAAGGTAGGTTGGGTGCAGTACAATTATTTCATGTACAGACTAAGATACAGGACATTTGTGATGTTCCTTGAAGACTATGTCAGCTGTTTTAAAATTGATTCCAGCACTTTATTAGCCTGAAACCATAAATAAACTGTATTGAAACTTCAGCATCTCTGGGAGTTTTGGTGATAACATGGCAAACAAGATATTGAAGGTGTGGGGATAGCATTACAGTGATTATTGGTGACCACAGTATGAACCAATCTGAGCAAAATTTCTTCAGAGACAGAAGAGAACATGCAATTGCCCACATGTGCTCTGGGCATCTGTTCTTTACAACTAGACTTCAGGAACTGAAGTTTTTGTGAAGGATTCTATATACTGTATATCCACAACCTATAATTTAGTCTAAAGTATTCTTGGGTGAATCTCATTTCTTAATCACTTTTGGAATTAGTATTTTACTGCTTTTTCTAATATTAAGAACCTTTGGAATGGCACATTTGATGACATTTACTAAGTGAGTTTCTTTAACCTTTTACAAAAGAAATTTTAATTATGGCTGAATCAGCAATTCTGAACTCAGCAATTTTGGTAAAAAATAAATGGCAGAATCGTGGTTAAAATGTTGTTTCGCAATGTAAAAAAAAACATCCTAAGGGTGTGGACAGACTTGAAATAGGATTTTGAAATTAGTTAAATGAATCCTTCCCATGGAGAAAACAGCTCATATTTTGAATTCTGGGAAAAAATAAACATATGATAGGGCTTTGAAGGTTGGACACTAGAGGGAGCTGAAAGTAAGTAAAGATTACAATTAAAGGAGAAGAATACCTATTTGACTTGTTAACATAGAATGGAATAAAAGTATAACCGAATGCACTAGAGTCAAGTTAATTTTAAGAATGCCTGCCATCGTGTGAACTTTGAGTGAATGTTGTTCATGCACTAATCAGAAGGTTTACTTTTTTATTTGGTGAGGAGCCTAATAGACCTTTGCTGTTCTGCTCCCCTTTCTGTTCATCAGGTACATGGTTTTGGGTGGTTTTATGCAATCTTCATCTGACTTTTCCAATTGGTGAAGTCTTGCTTGTATTTAAGCCTCATGTGATTACTACTATTGCCCTTTGACCAGGGTGGGATTCTACCAGTTCGGACCAGTTCTATAGAACCAGTTGTTACAATTCTGTGCAGTTCAGAGAACTGGCAAATCGTGCCACTGGCTGGCCCCTCCCCTCCCTTCCTGTCAGATTTTTGCTTTCTAGCTAATCTAAATTGCTATTGTACTGCTTTGAAGCCCAGTCCGGGGTGGTATTCAGGAGGTTGGGGGGAGAAGTAGCCTGAGAGCAGAGCTGAACCTTCCTTAGGACTGAAACTTCTATTTTTCAGTGCAGATTCAGGCAGCAGATTGCAGAAAGTTAGATCTGTGAGTGAATCTGTGTTTCCGCAAGCAACTCAATCTGCTTTGCCTGATTTGGGGTAAAAGTTGCTCTTTTACACACACACACACATGTTTACATAAATATTTACAATATTTACATACAAGCCATGCCCAGACAATCATGTGACCACCAAGCCATGCCCAGTCAGCAAGCCACACCCACCCAGTCACATGACCACCAAGCCATATCCACAAATTAGGCCATATCCACAGAACCAGTTGTTAAGAAATTTGAAACCCACCCCTGCCTTCAACATACCATTGGTTCAGCTGGAGCTTTTTTCAGTTTCAGGCTCAGACTAAGAATCTGATGCCTGAGTCTGTGCCATGAAAATTTTCCTACATTGGATTTACAAAGACTTGTTAAAATGTTGGAAGTCTTGATAAGAGGGACAAAGGCAAAAAAAAGAAAGAAATCAAGTTCTAGCACTTTATTTAAAGGAATTAATGATCAATATTGTTAAAAGAAAAAAATGGGAATAAAAAGTTGGTTAATTTGATCAAAATAAAAATACTTTAATTATTTATGATAATAATCTTTAATTGGTTTTTCTGACCAGGACTGAATGACAAGATTTTAAGGATTGGTATAAACATAACATATGTGATATGAGATTTATTGTATTTTAAGAGTAAGTGATAAGTTGTTAAAAACAGTTATACTTGCTGATGTATAAAAGCCTGTAGGGTGCAATGGTTAGAATGCAGTATTGCAGGCTAATTCTTCTGACTGCCAGCAATTCAACTCAAGATTGACTCAGCTTTCTATCCTTCTGAAGTGGGTAAAATGAGAACTCAGGTTGTTGAAGGCAATATGCTGACTTGTAAACCACTTAGAGAGGACTGTAAAGCACAATGAAGCGCTATATAAGTCTAAATGCTATTGCTGTTGATATGAAGAGGAAAGTTACTTCTTTATATTTTTTAATGTTTTGTTGTAGTCCTTTTTCTACTTTTTTCTTTCTTTTATATTTTTACTTTTACTTTTTCTTTCTATTCCATTGTGTTTTAATAGTTTGCATTAGTTTTATCTGCACAATTGTAATATTTAATTTTTTTAATAAAAAAAAGCACATCCAGCATGCCACTCAAAAAACATTATTCATTTGGCTATTGGTTATGAAATGAAAAAAAGGGCTGATTCAAAGAGTCATACAGATGCAAGTTATATGTGTGATAAGGTACAAGTATCTTCCAGTAACAGATAATATGTAAAAATCCATTGTGTTTGGATACCTACAATGCAAAATTTTGTATGTAAGTTAGCTTAGCAATATCTCACTTGTGTTGGCAAAGATTTTTCCCAAGATGGTTGCTTTCAGATCTATAATAACATGTTCTGGAAGGTTGAAATGTTCTGATATTACTTTGTCTGTTCTTTTATTTAAAATCTGCATCAGTTTATCTACTTTATGTTTTTAGTAACAAACTATTAGTCTGAAAACATGTGAGACTTCTTATGACTTTTGGCTACCCTAGAGCAGAAGTGTATTCAGCAGGTTCTGACCAGTTCTGGAAAACCAACCAGTAGCAGAAATTTTGAGTAGTTCGGAGAACCAGCAAGTACCACCTCTGACTGCCCCCGCCCTCATCTATTCTCTGCCTCCCGAGTCCCAGCTGATTGGCTGGGTCTTCTTTTGTTGCCCTGCACAGGAGAATGGAGATTGAAAGCAGGGGAATGTGGGACAGAATGGGAATTAGTGGGATTAGTGGGATGGGGACAGAACGGGAATTTTGCAGTAACCTTCCTCTGCCATGTCCACCAAGCCACACTATGCCCACCAGACCACACCCACAGAACTGGTAATAAAAAAATTTGAATCCCATCACTGCCCTAGAAGACCACAGCTCTCTTTCTTCACTGTTGCATCTTGAAGCTTTTTGCATATTGAATGCTTTTGATATGAACTCTTAACTCAAAATAACTGCAAAGTAATTAACTACAATGAAAATGCATTCCACATTTTTTTACCAATCATTTTTATTCCTATCTCACCCTCAGAAAAAATGTTGAAATTGTTAGGGTTCAGGAATACAGAGTTAGTTTGTTCACCTTCATTATGAAGTGACAACCTGCCCATGTAAATCTTTCATAATAAAATAATTTGCTGATAGTCTGTAGCCTAACCTCACATTCTACATTTCAGTTAAATCCCATTATTAGAGAACTCTCCTCAGTGATTCTTTCTTTCTTTCTTTCTTTCTTTCTTTCTTTCTTTCTTTCTTTCTTTCTTTCTTTCTTTCTTTCTTTCTTTCTTTCCTTCCTTCCTTCCTTCCTTCCTTCCTTCCTTCTGCTCTCTCTCTCTCTTTTTCTTTCTTTTGGTATTTACAAATACAGAACATAATAGAGACATGTGTAATAGAAAATTACAGCCAGTAATTTCTCAGAATTTTTTTAAAAAATCTAAAGCATTGGAATAAAGCAGAAAAATTGAAGCCCCTTTTGAAGAAACAAAAACTCTTATAAGTTTCCACTTACCACTCTTGGACACTTATATCCATAAATCTATAAGGGAATGTTATAATTTTACCTGATTTTTCAAGATTTATGTCCTGCCATCAGTATTAATCTCAATATTTTTGCTATGTGAATTTAGTTTTTGACACCAAATTGTATATGTAAAAATACAGTGCTTTTGTAATTGATTCTGAGATAATTGTTTGACAGCCAATCTCAATAAAGGTCAGAGGAACATGGTCCTAGATTAATGGATTACCCCCAAAGTGTTGGATTTTGTAGTTTTGAAGACAAAATGTATTTCTTTTAAATAACGTAGGTTTGAGCACTTGTCACAATCTGGATGCATTCATTTAACACAACCCATTAGAATAGATAATGCAGCACCAAACTGCTAGATATTCCAGTTCAGTTTTACTGAACTAATTGAGAGTGCTCCAAGGTGAAATGCTAAAACTGAACTTCATTATATTTTCTAATTACCTCAGCAGATGCTATTGAGCAAAAGTGAATTATAGGATGCATGTGTGAACAGTTCTGAAGAAAGAAGATGAACCTTCTTTTGTTTCAGAAAATCAAGCCTATTAGTTCACTGTTTTGAGAACTTCAGAGCATTTTAAAAATGTTACAGAGAGTAAAGGTTTTTACCAGTCTTTATTAAAGTACAACTCTCTTTTCATCATGTTTCATAAAGCTTGTGTAATATGACCTTGAGTTAAATGGTTTCCAATATAAAACAGAAAGTAATTGTATGTCTGGTATTCAAATTGAAGTGTTAAAATGAAATTAGCCAGACATGGACATGAGAATTACAAGTAAAAGTCTCCCATTAATGATTTGTAGGTTTTTGTCGCTATTTTTCAGATTTGAAAATTTACTTCAATGTTATTTAAAATGTCTTCTGATATAGTCCCTGTCTATTCAATAACTTTTAATGTGAAAAGCCAGAGGAAGCCACAATGTAAAATTTCTTTACTTGCTTATAACACAGTTGGGGGGAAAACAGCTAACCGTCCTTAAAGAAAAAAAAAGCAACTAGACAAAAATGATAACTGGGAGGGACATGTTATACAAAATCATGAATTATGTGGAAAAAGCACAGATGATGTTTTTTTCAAATAATACAACTATCTACATTTAAAGAATTAAATATGCCTGTGAAGATTCTCAGTTATCCAGGTCAAGGTTATCTCAAAGGTGATTTTTTCAAAAGGCAACTGGACTGCTTTTCTTTGAGGAAGAAAACAAAACATTTAGTTTCCCCCCCCCAAAAAATCATCAGTTATGATGGCAGGGGAGGGAGGTGTGGAAGGGTAGATACTGATTGAGTCTCAGCTGTCAGTACCATTCCTTCCATCACCCTTCCCATCATCACAACTGATTAAGTTTCTTGGATGAGAAACTAAACATTTTATTCTTCTTTCTCAAAGAAAAAAATAGTCCAGTTACCTTTTGAAAAACCACCTTTAGACAAAGAAATCCATATTTAACATCGGCATTCATTAACACCAAATGGAATAGATGACTTTGAATAAATTCATGCAGGACAATTGTACCAATGGCTATTAGTTTTCAAATTTCAGTGCTAATCTGAGTTGGAAGTAGCATGCTTTCAAATGCCAGTTGAAGGGAAACAACAGTGAGAAAGGACTATGTTTCCAACTCCCTCTTGTAAGCATGCTAGAAGTATCTGGATGACGACTATGAGAAATAATATGCTGGATTAAAATGGCCTATGCTTAATTCAGAAGTGTTGTTGCTTATGTTCATATGTCAACTCTTGTGTTCTTATTTCTTCTCTATATTTAGAAATATTGTGAGGATTATTCTCTAAGATCACATAGAATTTACTAACACTCTGTCAAGGTTCATTTAACTGTTGTAGGTGGATGTGCCTGAGAAATGAGTTATTTGCATTCTTCTTAAAATAAAACTGTTGAGAGTCTGTGACAGTTAGGATTATAGCCAAGGATAATTAAGTTCTTGAAAGAATTTTAGAATATGGGATTGATGGGTTAAAAATGAGAAGTTTAATATGAATCCTGAAAGAGAATCAGGTGTTAATATATTAATATTAAATCATACATAGTTAGATGATAGTTGGATGGATGGATAGGTAAGTAGGTAGATAGGTAGGCAGAAAGATAGATAGATAGATAGATAGATAGATAGATAGATAGATAGATAGATAGATAGATAGATAGATGACAGAATGTGCTTTGTAACAAGATAGCTTCTGTTTTGTAATATTCTGAACCAATTGTAGTTGCATGCAACAATTAGCAGCACAGATTGACAAATGTACTGGTTCCTGCAGATGCTTTAGCTGCCATTTTATGCATATGTTAAATCAATGCTCTGAATTTTATTGTCATAAATAATAATCTTCAAACTAATTAAGAATTTCATGTCTTTATTCTACACAGAAATGTTTATTAACAATGTTATCCCAATTTAATTAAAAATATAGATTATAGAATCTGAATGTACATATCTTAAATGTTATATTATGATATCATAACATCAACTTAGCTTTTACCAAGTGGACAATCAAGTTTAAAGACAAAAGCTTTGCTCATTCACTACATTAATTTAAAAAATGCCTTTGTCTGTATCATATGGGGAATTACATGATTATAATGATCCAATGGATTCAGTCTTATAAAATAATACCAAATGGTGCAGTAAATCCACCTGTAGAAGTTCCAAAGAATGTATTATATTAATCCATAGATCATGCATGCAATTATGCACACAAAAACATACAAACCATTTCTTTCCTTTAAGCCTTTGACTATAATTCTTTTTTTTAAATGTGGGTTTTAAAATATAAATGTGTTGCTAAGGAGGCTTGTCAATGAAGAGATAATTTTATTACTAACAGTGAATTTAATTAAACCAGCTCATTTATAGTGAAATATATTACCAAAAGAAGGCAGAAGGAGCAGGTGGCAGTCCTTTCCTAGATAAACAAGTTCTATGCTTCATTAATCAATTTTTTAAAAAAATGTATTTGGAACAATAATGGTTTAAAAGAAATTAAGCTATGGTACATTTCTTTTGCTGTCTATGTTTAGGATAGTTCTGTTTGCAGCCTATATTAGAATTTGAGAAAAGTGGTACAACTTGTCTCATTGTATGCCTGTGTTTTTTAAAAGAATATATTATTGTAATATAATGCCTGTATTCTAATCTGTTTCCAAGTAGCACAATTAATCAGAAAAAAATAATACCCTTAGGTAACCAGCAACTGGGTAAGAAAAATCTATAAATTATAGTGGCCTAAAATAAAAATAAAATAAAATAACATGCAAGACAGCAAAAGATGCAAGATCAAGTCAGTCACCCCAACATGAGATAAAGCAAAATAATGGAATGAACACAAGCATAGTGTTTTCATTCATGCAAACAGTAAACTTTTACATTGCGTATGAAAGAAAAGGCCTATCTTAGCATGCTATAGTTTTGGAAATTTTGTCCATTAATTTAAAAGTGAGTGTTAATTTCTAAAGTTGTTATGGAATTGCTAGAATTGGAAGGGATACAATGACTTCTTTTCTTTATGTAACCATAGTTGGAGTCATAAGTCATTTTTTTCATTTCCGTAGTAATTTTGAACAGTCACTAAATGAAATGTTATAAGTCGAAGACTGCCTAATTTTGCAACTGGTTCATACTGATGACTGTTGCTGTGTTCCAGGATCATGTGATCAACTTTTGTGACCTTCTGGCCAGATTACCAGTGCTGGTGTTCTACTGATTCGGCTGAACCGCTAGCTCTGAGGATCATCTGTGAGTGAATTGGTTTGCTTTGACGGACCCTCCTACCCATTGTGGCAGTATACTAACCTTTACTTCCTGCTTTTCAACCTCAGCTCTTTCATGCGGCACAGCCAATTGCTGCACATCAGCTGTTCTACACATAGGTCTTGCAGCAGAAGGTGAGTTGCAAATGCTGCGTGCACACAAAGCACAATTTTTTTTTTGAAACCCACCACTGCAGGTTACTAACTTATCAACTGCAGTGATTCACTTAACAACTGTGGCAAGAAGGGTTGTAAAATGGGAGCAAGACTCACTTAACAAATGTCTCATTTGACAAAAGAAATTTTAGGCTTCCTTGTGGTTGTAAGTCGAGGACTATCTGTATTCCTAAATGTTAAGTGATGAACCTCTGCTCAACATCTTGAGAAGCAACCACCTCCTAGAAAATTCTGTTCCACTGTCAAAAAGTTCTTAAAATTAGGACACCACAATTTAACTCTACTTCATTGCAGACACAATTCTTAATTTCTAAAGGAACAATGAATATCCTCTCAAAAGTTAAACTTATTAGTGAATTGTGTCCTCCATTGGATGTAATTTTCTTATAATATTAATGCTTGTACTAACATGTTTCATAATGCTATTATAAAATAGTTTGTATGTATTGCTCTGCTGCTCTTATTTTCTGATACATTTATAAAACAATTAATATTCTTCCCTTCCCTATATCATTACCATTCTTAAAAGTCAAGGTCCTATTTTTTTTTTAAAAAAAGTTTTTAATATCACCTTTTTTTTTCCATATTCAACAAAGCGGGAAACATACCAATACTTCGCTCTCCTTCTATTTTCCCACAGCAACAACTCTGAGAAGTAAGGTGGGCTATAAGAAAGTGCTGTCCCAAAATCAGCTTTTATGCCTAAATCAGCTTTTATGCCTAAAGTGGAACTCAAATGTCCTGCTTTCTAGGCCAACATATTAACCATTACATTACACCAAATTGCCTGGCATTTTAGGTTTAGAACACAGTACCTAACTGAATGCATCTTCCCATACATGTTACTGTAATCCTAAAATTATTTCTGGAGCCTGGGATGTCTTTGTAGATAAATAGCTGGATCCTTTTTCATTGTATTTTCAAGACTAGATGATGTTACTTCATCTTTGTTCTGTCCAGCCTTTTGATGGAATGATTGATTGATTTATATTGCAACAGGGTGTTTTAACCTATCTAATGGCAGCTGTTTAATGCGTCTAATGACAGCTGTTTTTTAAATTTACATGTTTTGCATGGTCATACTGAGTCTTCAAAAGGGAATGTTTTTCAATGCATATACAAAGCATCTCTTTTCAAACCATTAAAGTAGCTGCATTTTTGGAAGCCATCTCTTTAGAATGCACTGCTCTGTCTACAAGTAAAGCAACTTTATTTTCTCATAAAAGCAGAGTGGGTGGGCAAGTACGTGTATTCAGAAACAGACAGGAACAGCTTCTAAATCAGCATTTTCGTCTTGCCAAACAATGGAGAAATTTGCAAAGTGGTATTTTATGCATATACCTATGCATTAGCGAACACATCTGCTGATTCCCTACAGCTTTAATTACTAGATATGTTAACATCTTTGGAAGTTACAATGTTTGCAACTGAAGGATTTAAAAACAAACAAAACAAAACACTTGGATTAAAATGTCATTTAAGGAAAATGCCTTTTCTGTCCTCTGGAATAGATCCACCTATAAATTTGCATGGTTTGATAAAGTTTAACAGGTCTTTGAAAATCTAAAAGTTCCCCCAGGCATTCAGTTAGGATGGATATTGAGTATTTATAAGATTTTCGTTACACAAACCATATATCATAGGTAATTATTGTTATGTAATATTGTTTTACAGTATAGTACTGTAATATTGCTTTTTGCAAACATGGACAGCCACTACTTCTCATATAAATAAACTGAATTTTTATAAATGTTTTGGTATTTCATTGTGATAAAACATCTGAAGGCAAGGCAAGACACAATTAATGGAAATGGATCAAAGGCAGGACCAGCCTAGAACTAAGAAGAAATTTCATGACAATTAGAACAATTAATCAATAGAATGTCTTTCTTCCAGAAGTTGTAAGTGATCCAACACTGGAAGTTTTTAAGAAAAGATTGGACAACCCATTTGTCTGAAATGGTAAGTTTCCTGCTTAAGCAAGGGGTTGGCGACCTCCAAGATTCCTTCCAATTCTATTATTCTGTTATCAATTTTGATTAAAGGTTCATCATGTAATCTTTTAAAATTCTCCATCAAATTTCATTTTTCTTAGGAAATCTTCCCCTCCCAACTTTTTCAGGATTTGGATGATAAATAATATCACTTTTATCCCTCTCAGTATGGTATTGTTGGAGAAATTTCCCAGTAATGAGGAATAGCAACTCGTAATCATTGAAGCACAGCTTGTTTTATTATGGTATTGTTACAAGCACAAATATTTAATGTAATGGGACATTACACCTTGTATATATGTAAATTAATTATCCATACAATGACATACAGAAGCAGAATATCATAAATGATAGGTATAGCAGGATCTCATGTTTGAAGTGAACTTAGAAAAGGTAGTTAAGATACTATGAGGTAAGGGGTATCGTATAATAAAAACAATGGTGTATGAGAGGACAAAAGTTGTTTTCTTGGGGATAAAGGTAATGTTATAATGTGTTCTTAGTGTTATTTCCTAATGGTTTTGCTTCCTGGAGCTGTCCAGAGGTGTTCTCACTTCCCAGTATCTTTTCACATTTTAATCCATAATCTTTTGTCTGCTAAAAGTTTTGTAGCGAGCTGAGAATTTCATAAGCTTCGAAGAGGGAAACAGTGATTTACTTGACCTAACTAACACTATTTTTTTCCTACAATTTTAGATCTTTGAAATTTTTTTATCACTTTCAGAAATTCCATTAAGTCCAGATCTTTCAATTTCAATTGAATTTTTCTAATTCTATTTCTTATCACTTCCTTTAATTATATAGAATCTGAAGCAGTTGTTTTGAAATTCTTTTTGGTGACTTAATTATGATGTCTAATATATTTTGCCCATAGCAAAGAATCAGAAATGCAGTACTTAATAGGAAAACAGATATAAGTATTCCCTTTAAAATTGCTTGTTTCCATGTGTCTACATTTGGAAAGCTATACTGAGCCATGAAAAGCCAAAGCTCACAGGTAGCAATGTTTGTAGCTTCAAGAATAAAATGAATATCCCTTTTCAAATTTTGATCATTTTCTCCTAGATTCCTATTGCTGGTCTCACAAAAAGCAACTGTTTTAGGAGTGACAGTTTATTTCTCTCCTGAACTAACAATGATTTTGTAAAACTACCTTAGCTAATGAAGATGCTTCCTTCTGAAGGTTTTCTGTGAAAATCAAGGGTGGCATTAAAAATTCATTCCAAATGAACAGAAACTTAATACAATGCCCATTTGATTTCTATGATTTCTAATTCAGGATCTATTGCTCTAAGTCAGTGTTTTTAAATTTTAGTTTAAAACTGTGGTTTGAAAATAAGAAAATTTCCCTGAACCCCTGAATATGAAGCAAAGTTATCACTGTGTGCAAGTACTTTTCCCCCCGCCCTTTGTCTCAGGGAATCTTATCAAGTTCTTACTAATAGTGTTGGGAACTTTCAGTAGCTATTACACCAGCTCTATTGTCCAAGGAATAGAGGAGGATAGTATGTCCACATTCTAATTGATAAATAAGCCCTCTATTCCAGAAAAGCATGTCAAGGCTGCTATGATATGTTAGGTTTGGTTAGGTTAGGTTAGGTTAGGTTAGGTTAGGTTAGGTTAGGTTAGGTTAGGTTAGGTTAGGTTAGGTTAGGTTATATATTATCTTATCTATCTTATCTTGTGCTGTGCTGTGTTACTTAGTTGAAGTAATTAGGCATAGATGGTACTTATAATTAGTTTCCCCCTCTTTTTTTTTTTTCAAATATTTATCATACTCTCCAACTGTAATAATAATAATCTGTTTTATGAATATTAAAAACTGCCATGTAATACATTCTGCTCTGTCTTCCTTCTTCTTAGCTATATTTCTTGTTGTCTATTAGGGTACATATTATAAATGCATGTTTTTATAACCTCGTTAAAATAACAACACTAATGCCAAATTGATTGTATCTTTTAATATACAAAGCATGTCGTTTACCTAAAACAAACTATAGCATTAATCTTTATGTAAGACTACTCTGACATGTCAATTATTTAATTTGAAATAATAAAACCATAATTTTGAAAAAATCATTGTAACATTGAATTTTAAAGTTAAATTTATGTTTTACTGTCAAAGAAATAAAACATGAAAATGGAAGCAGTATGCGCTATCCCATAATTGGGTAGACCAGGTTTCCCTGATAGACCAGTCCCACCTGAGAGAAAACAATGAATTTCAAAGTTAATTTTTTAGTTATATAAACTGTTATTTAAATATTAATATCTTGAAATTTCATCTTCACTTATTTTCTTGTGAGTAACTTTCAATATGGAATTTTTCATGTATTTTTATATAAAATTATTAAATGTGTGATTGGTATGTCAAAAACAATGAAACAATCTGTTTTCCAATCTGTGTTGCCTGAGGACACTTTCATAGCAGAAAAGTGATAATTTTCACCATGTCTTGGTTTTTATTTTAAGGATGCCACTCAGTGTTAATTGAAGGTTTGTTTGAGTCCTATTGATATATAAATGAAGTCATATTGGACAAATACATTTAATGCTTGATATACTTATTTCATAAATGAAATAATGCAAGTTACAATGTGTCAGTCACAAAAGTAATTGCTTCCTTAGATTCAGTAACTAATGGCTTCAGTAATTACAGTCTCTCATTGCTCTACAAGAATTTTGGTCCTTTTCTCTGTGGCAGACTGCTTAATAATAATATTTCAGAGATTTTTTATTGTAAAGTTTAATAAAATTACTGTTTAAAAAAAGATAAGAAATTGTTCACAAAAATAGGGTTTACTATAGAAGGATTAATAACAATAGATTTGGCCAAAACAGGGTAAACTTGACTAAGATGGCTTTATAATGAATCCTGCAGGTGGGAATAGAAACAAAAACCATATAGTAAGAAATTTAGATAAAATGCACTGTGGAATAAGAATAATCCTGAATTACAGCATTTTACTATACAAAGAAAAGTTAGATTGAACATAATATCTTCATTGTCTATGCACTAATGCTCAGAATATAATAAATGAACAAGACAGGCTTAGTATATATTACAGAAAGTCAAATATGGTTTCTGACATACTGCTCATCCAGTTCTACAGAGGAATGATTGAGTCTGTCATCTGCACCTCTATAACTGTCTGGTTTGGTTCTGCTTCCCAACAGGACAGACACAGACTTCAGAGAGTAATTAGGACTGCAGAAAAAACAATGACTACCAACCTGCCTTCAGTCGAAGACCTGTATACTGCACAAGTCAAAAAGAAGGCTGTGGAAATATTTACAGACCCCTTACATCCCGGACATAAACTGTTTCAACTCCTTCCCTCAAAACAATGCTATAGAGCATTGCACACCAGAACAACTAGACACAAGAACACTTGCTAAACAAATAATTCCTCAACCCGGTTCAACTATTACAAAGTCTGTACTACTATTACTGTTAATATTGTCATCACTCCTTTTCATCCATCCCCTCCCACTTGTGACTGTATGACTGTAACTTTGTCACCTGTATCCTTACAATTTATATTGACTGCTAGTATGATTGATTGCTTATTGTACCCTATGACTATCATTAAGTGTCGTACCTTATGATTCTCGACTCCTGACAAATGTATCTTTTGTTTTATGTATACTGAGAGTATTTACACCAAAACAAATTCCTTGTGTGTCCAATCACACTTGGCCAATAAAGTATTCTATTCTATTCTATTCTATTCTATTCTATTCTATTCTATTCTATTCTATTCTATTCTATTCTATTCTATTCTATTCTATTCTATTCTATTCTATACTTGTGTTGGACTATCCTATGAGTAGTATATAACTAAAGGTATAGTTTGATCAAAAGGAACAGAAATAGCAGAAAGAATACAGAAATAGCATTGTATATTCAAAAAAATTCTTGTCCACAAATCCAAATGAATAAATTCTGAAAATGAAATGCTGAAAAAAAACATTTTAATTGTATGAAGTAAGGGAAGAGATTAAAAGAAGACTGTTCTAGACTCTATCTTTGCTTACCTAATGGTCAAATTGTGGGTGTTGTCTTGTAAATGTAAGCTGCAGATATTTCAAAGAGTGATGATGTTATCGTGATGATAGATTTTATTTATTCCACCATCAGCAAACACTGTCACACACAGTATTCCCAGAAAATTCATGACTTGTGTTGCTGCCAATTTTTTTCCTGCAATTTTGTTTCTTTCAAAGAGTGGATCAGCTGCCCTCACTTTATACTTATCAGAAGCCCCCCTTCCCTTTTCTTATTAGGAAGTAGCAGGAAAATTAGAAGAAGCTAATAGACAGGTTATCAGATTTACAAATGGCATAACATTGGATGGGAAATTTAATAACTTACAAGACAGAAATAAAATTTAGGACCACTTTACAAGAAATGTGCTCAAAGGAACAGAATGAAATTTAGGCTAGAAATGCAGTCTTTCATTTAGAAAACATTATATGCACAACTGTAGGGTGAGGCATAGCTGGCTGGGTAACTGTATTTGTGAAAAAAATGTTTGAATGCTTTTTGGTGTGAATTCAATATAAGCCAGCAGCTGCTAAATAAATGAATAAACCAACTAACTACCTTCAGGCTGTGTATGTAGAAATATGATTTCACCATCAGGGAAAAATCATTCTTTATTCTGCACTGTCAGACTTTATTTCAAGTACCATGCCCACTTCTGAACAACATGCTTTAAGAAGGATTCAGAGAAAAATTAATAAATATATTGAGGCTAGATATTAAATGCTATGAAGGCAGACTGAAGGAATTGGGTATGTCGAGCCTTGAAAAGAGATAAGTAAGGAGAAATATGATAGTATTCTTCAAATAATTAAAAGGACAGCATTTAAAAATATCTAGATGTTTCACTTCTCATTTCAGATGAAGGAATGATAAAGCTGGATTTATATTACAGTAACTGAATATTGATAAATACTTTTTAATAATAAGAACAATTCAAAATCATCTAGAGAATTTATGGTCTGTTTATAGCATATTATTGGGCAAAGATTAAACAGCCAACTATTTGGGAAGGGGTTTTTTTTGGGGGGGGGACGGTGTTGTTTAGGAGTGAGAGGTCCTACTCTTAATCCTTATTGTATGGAGTTCTGCAGGATTCAGCACACTTTCCATTCCTGTTTAATACAACATGAAGCCAATAGGTAGATCATTCATTACCATGGAATGAGGAATTATCAGTACAAGTATATCAGAAAACACACACACACCTATCATAGTAATGTAGTTGATGTCTTATCCCAGAGGTTTGTATGGGCTTTTTTTTTATTCTTTCAGCTGAACCTTGGCAAGGCTGAATGGCTTTGAATTTGGGATGCCTTTTTTCTAAGACTGTACCAAAACTAGGATAATGTGTTTCATTAAGCAAATTAGTATCTAATCCCATGGTTATTCCAGAGAAGAAAATTCTGTGGATTATGTTCAAAGGTGAACTGCTTTGTTTGATTCACCAAATGAAAATCATACAGATTGAATATGCACCTGTGTTTTTATTTGTTTAGTTAAAGGTGCAGAAATAGTTTATCAATGTTATTAACGGACATTGTCAATTATCATCCAGTTTAACAGGTGAATTTTGGTGCTTTGTTTCAACATGATCTCATTTGGGTGATGCATTTTGGAATTAATACTAAATGATAATTCAGAGAGAAGGAAAAGAATGTTCCTTCTCTTTGTAATTCCTTGTAATAATGGAATTCTGACATGTTAATAATTGAACACATGCTCATTCATTATAGCCAGATCTTGTATGTCCGATAATGACTAAAAAGAGGATGATGAGTGGATTCACACATAAAGAGCTTTCTTTGTTGATGGACAAGAGGCATTTCCAATTTGCATCTTGGGGATACACTTTCAGAATCCCTGCTTTCTTTTGATATGCTTTCAGTTGTTATACCAAAACACCTGCTCTAGAGGTCAAGGATATTTCTGCACTGCATATATGGAATTGCCTAAATAGATTTTATGGAAATATTAACAATTTCCATATAGAACAAGGGAAAGGATGTGATTTTATACATGCAGTAATATAAATGGACATGTGTCACAAAGTCATTTACGCACCAGTAGAATGGGAGTTCTTATCTTCAAACTAACTATGGAGGACTTTCTATCTTTTAAAATTTTTAATTAAACATAAGTAAAACATTACAAGGCTTTAGCTTCAGGAATTAATTTCAATATTCAAACACTCCTATGTATAGTAAGAAAAAAGATCCTTTTTATAAAATAATGATTTCAGATTATAAATAGTTCAGCTAAACTATCTCTTTACATATGAATGTTCTTCATTATAATTGGCTTATTAATTTAAACAAATTTTTAAATGTTTCTATCTCTGTAGGGAAACTAATAATCCATAATTGAGATACACATGAATCTCTCTTGCTCTAATTTTCTAAGATTAAAATCCATTCTTAATATAAAGTATTTTGTAATTACAGATGTAATTGTTAGGATTGTTAGAAATCTGATCTATTTTAATACATGAATAACATGTTGGGTTTTATGTTTTATGCTTGTTTTTTAATGACCTCCATTAAAATAACCACACTTTAAATCACAATTTGCACTAATACATGCCCCCCCTCACTCTTTTAAAACAGGTTTTAAAGTTTAAATTACTGCAAGGTGGGAAACAGTGGCGCAAAGGCTTAATGATGCTGGAACTGCCAGACAGAAATGGTCTGCACTCCGGTGATTTTAGCCTAGGTCCATGAGATGGTATTAGCTCCTATTACTCCATCCTTAGCTCCAGTCAGCCCAGCAGTTCAAAATAATGCAATATTGTGAGTAGATAAATGGGTTCACATGTGAGGAGAGAAGAAACCAGTGTCCGACCTAGCCGGACATGAAACACCATGACACAAAGAGATGCGAGGAGAGACTGGCAGAGGAGCCTGGAAGAACCAGCAACCTGAGTGCCATAAATTAATTGGTGTAAAGTTAGTTTTCCCCCATGGTGCAGCAAAGATAGACACACAAATGCTAAACAGAATTAACCAGCAATCTGCATTGTATCAGGACTGCATTTTATCTAGCATGTGTGGATTTCCCTGATATTGTATGCCATGTTCTAATAAATAAATAACCTTATTGTATTCACAGAACTGACTACAGTCCCAACTCAGGTCTGCAGTTCTGGCAGGAGTGCCAATCGCTCCCATTGGCTGATGCCATTTGACAGTCAGCTATAAAAGGAGCTGTCAAACGGCATCAGCTGTTGCCGCCAGCTGATCTGCCTTGTTAGCTTCGGCAGCCGTAGCAACCCTTTATTCATTGAATAAAGCCTTTCTGAACGAACGCTCTGAGTCTGCCTCATATCTCCGCTGCTCTACAACACTGGCAACGAGGGCAGGATACTATAAGAGGCTACCAGATGTTCTAATCGCTGAGCTGGTCACTAAAAAGAGAGGAGCCACCGAGAGCTGACAGCCGCAGCCACTGACGCTCTCCACGAGTGCGAAGTTTAAAAGCCTCCACAGCTGAGGAGACAGACACCGCCTGACAGGCACAGCCGCAAATCGCTCTTCTAAGAGTGCGATTTTCAAAGCCTTCACCAGCCGAGGCGACAGATGCTGCCGCCTCATGAGTACCAGCCCGGCATTCCCACCCTTCAAGCTGACTACTGAGACATGGGAGTCGTACAAGAATCGCTTCATCTGCTTCTTAGATGCCATTGACCTCACAGATGCCACAGACCACTGGAAAAAAACTTACTTTCTTAGTTTTTGCGGAGCTGTGGTTTTTGACACCGCTACAACGCTGGTAGCCCCTCACTCTGTTAGAACTATTCCCTGGGAGGAGCTCCAGGAGGTCCTCTCCAACCACTACTCTCCTAAGCCTTCCCAAATTGCTAGGAGACATGCCTTTAGGATGAGGAAGCAGTCTGAGGGGCAGTCAGTTAGTGAGTATATGGCAGCCTTGCGATCAGCTGCCCTACAATGTGGGTTCAGAGACTACCCAGAAGACATGCTCCTAGATCAGATTATCTGTGGGGCAGGGACTTGAGGCTTCAAAGACATTTGCTAGCTAAAAAAGATTGACCTGGCTCTACTTTCTTGCACAACCACTCTGGCCATCACTAGGGCCCTGACCCGTGTATTTGTCACCCAAGGCCTCCCTGATACACTGGTGTCAGACAATGGCCCCCAGTTCACCGCTTGTGAGTTCGAAGTATTCACTGCCAACCTGGGTATCAGGCACATCCTCACAGCCCCTTTTCACCCTGCTGGCAATGGGATGGCTGAGAGGGCAGTTAGGTCAGTAAAGGAAGCATTAGCTAGGTTTGGCCAGATAGACTGGCACTCCAAACTATCCAAATTCCTTCTGAGCCAACATACAACCCCCTGCACCACAACGAACAAGTCACCGGCAGAATTATTAATGGGCAGGCGTCTTAGGACCACCTTGGACAGATTGCACCCCCATTACACCCCTGACACCCCCTTGGGT
>BHEV01006744.1:0-11950 GCA_004319985.1 Emydocephalus ijimae | reverse complement strand
GCTCGGCTTCTTCTTCTTTGTTCAGTCAGCTCTGTCATCTCCACATCCCATCCTCGTCGCCAGTGTCAAGTTTGAAGCATGAGCGATAAAGAATGGAGACGAGCCAGTTAAATGGTGAACTTCAACTCTTTATTTACATGGTGACATCTCAAAAACAAGGGCAGCTAAGGCCCTCTTTATATAGGCAACCCAATAACTATTTAACCAATAAAAACTCAGGAGCGCTAGCTCCATTGAACCAATACGAAAGCTCCGTTAATGGCCAATCAGATTCCCCTGAACGGGCCAATCCGATCCAGCCATTTAACAGCCAATCAGAAGTGCAGGGCCAGAACCCTGCACTTAACTCCAAGCTCCAAATAACTTTATTAAATTCCTGTGCATTCACAACAAGAACTATTTGGAAACTGAAACTAGAAGTAGCCTAGGCGTGGCTCCATATTAACCTCTGCAACTCTGCAGCTATGTTAAACTCTGAGTCTGTCTATTGAAAATGAAACTGCTTCTCTCCTCTCGCTTGTCTGCTGAACTAAAATGAAACTGATGTCTGTTTCTGAGCTCCTGAGTTGAGTTTCTGCTCTTCTGAAGTTACTTGCAACATGTTTCTGTTTGAGTTTGCTCCATGTTGGAGATAGGGTAAGATAGGGTAGGATAGAACAGGATAGAACAGAGTTCTTTATTGGCCAAGTGTGATTGAACACACAAGGAATTTGTCTCCAGTATAGGAACACTCAATATATTTGCAAAACAATGGAGAAAATAGTCGTGATAATAAACACCATCAAACATCTTAATACTATCCCTCCGTGGATGCAGCCTAGGAGTGGGTATGCAGTCTCTTCCTCGGAACAGGATAGAATAGGGTAGGGTAGGGTAGGATAATAGAGTAGAGTAGGAGTAGAGTAGAATTCTTTATTGGCCCAGCGTGAACAGTGGTAGAATTAAAATAATTTAACAACCGGTTTTCTGGCAGGATAGTCATGTGATCGGGTGGGTGACATCACTCATCAAACCCAGCCTTACCTCCCGGCCACTCGCTTCAAAGGCAGAGGTAAGATTCAGCCAGTTGAGGCTAATTCCACCACTGGCTGCCCTGCCCGTTTTTCAGCCTGTTTTTTGAGTGTTTCAGGATGTTTTTTGGCCCATAAAACAGGCCAAAAAACGAGCGGGGCGGGGCCAGCCAGTGGTGAGATTTGCGGTTCGCCAAACTGCACAGAATCTTAATGACTGTTTCGCATGAACCAGTGTGAACCGGCACCAGCCCACCTCTGAGTGTGACTGGACACATAAGGAATTTATCTCTGGTGCATAACCTCTCAGCCTAAATGCAAGCAACAAGTTGATGTAATGATCATATTCATAAAATACAATCATCATAGATCATAAGCTACAACACTCAGTGATAGTCATGAGATTAGTCTGTTCTTTCAATAGAGAATTTGGGGAGAAGCCACTTTGTTCTAGTGGTTGAGGCATCAGGCCAGAAACAGGGTGAATTCTAGTCCCACCTTAACCATGAAAGCCAGCTGGGTACTTTGCATCGGTCGTCAGGAGATGGTGAGTTTTAGTCCCACCATAAGCATGAAAGCTGGATGGGTGACTTTGGATCAGTCCCTCTCTCTCAGCCCAACCTACCTCCCAGGCAGTGGTGGGATTCAAAAAAAAATTACTACTGGTTCTGTGGGCGTGGCTTGGTGGGTGTGGCTTGGCTTAGTGGGCGTAGCAGGAGAAGGTTACTGCAAAATCCAATTCCCTCCCTACCTCACTAACCTGCTTTCCAGCTCTGTTCTCCTGTGCAGGGCAACAAAAGAAGACCCAGCCAATCAGCTGGGACTCGGGAGGCGGAGATTAGGTGAAGGTGGGGCCAGTCAGAGGTGATATTAGCCGGTTCTCTGAACTACTCAAAATTTCCACTACCGGTTCTCCAGAACTGGTCAGAACCTGCTGAATACCATCTCATTTTCCAGGGCTGTTGCGGGGAAAATAGGAGGAGGAAGGAATATTAGATATGTTCCCTGCCTTGGGTTATTTGTCACAACAATAAAAACAGGATACAAACAAACAAATAACATGCAAATGTGAATTGCAATGAATTTCTATCAACAGGATGGCAACACGAGTTTTTTTCAATTTCTGCCACCAGGATTGCAAAAGATGTTATTCCATTCATGTGCCTGCCTACCTGGAGAAAATTGCATCAAAGAAATAATTGCAGAGCTGGACCTTTGTTTTGCTACTGGAGTCTGGCTGGGGCGAAGTGAGTAAACAGCATTGTAGGACAGGTTTCTTAATGAACCAGTAATTAGATTGCAACATCTGGAGAATTTATTCATTGGGGAAGAAGGATAAAGAAGTGGCACCTCTGAGAATTATTGCAGGAGGGAAAGGAAACTGGTTAAGACTTGATCTACCATTTGTTTTGGCTTATTTTGGTCACAGAGTTCAGTGGGGATTAAAAATGTCAACGAAAGTTTACACTGGCAGGAAAGAACACTTTGCATACTCTTTGGAGAACCTGCATACAGCTTACTATTGTCTCATCTCAGTTCTAACTCCATCCTTTGTTCTGCCTTCAGGTGCTTTGGAGAACAGCTTGACCCCCCCGTTCTATGTTGTACCCCTCAAATATGGGAACACAGCACTCAGGTGTCAGAGGTGGCATTTAGCAGGTTCTGACCAGTTCTGGAGAACCGGGAAAGGAAATTTTGAATAGTTCGGAGAACCAGCAAATCCCACCTCTGACTGGTGATTTTACAGTATCCTTCCCCTGCCACGCCCACCAAGCCACGCCCACAGAACCGGTAGTAAAAAACATTTGAATCCCACCACTATCTCAGGTCACCCCCTACTAGTCCTTCTTTTCATTAGCGTACACATACCCAGTTCCTTCAGTTGTGTTACTTCAGGAACTGAGCATAACCAAGGGGAGCGGAGCAGATCTCAACCCCTGACCATCTCACTTATCACATGCTCTAGTCCAGGGCTGAGGAATTCTGGCAGTTGAAGTCCACAAGTCTTAAAGTTGCCAAGGTTGGACACCCCTGCTCTAGTCTAAGGCTGCTGTTTCTCACACTTGGCAACCTTCAGAATCTAGTTACGGAGCCAGATACCCAGGAAGCGGGGGAGTACTTTCCAGAGGAATGAGAGGCAGCTCAATTTGGATATGACCCAGGGATTCGCTGCTGGGGGTTCGCAGGGGTTCAGGAGAGCCCCTGGCTAAGATTCTGCGCCGTTCGGAGAACCCCCAAATCTCACTCCTGGCTGGCCCTGCCCACCCTGCCCCACCCCTCCCAGGAGTCCCCACATGGCCCGTTTTGGATGCAGGTAAGTGCAAGGAGGCTCAGGGAGGGTGAAAAACGGGTCTCCTCAAAGTTCAGGAAGGCCGGAAATGGGCCTGTTTCCAGCTTCCAGAGAGCCTCCACAGCCTAGAGAGGCCCTCCTGAAGGCTCAAGGAAAGCCTCCGGAGCCCAAGGAGGGGAAAAACACCCCCCCCACCCCTGCCATGGGGCAGGAATCCAACAAGGCCACGCCCACTATGGCCATGGCCACCCAACAACTGGGCGGAGAACCCCTTGCTAAAATTTTTGAACCCACTCCTGGATATGACGTGTGTGAGGAAAAACTTCCCAGCCGGTTACTGACAAAGCAAAGCAAATGGGAGAAGCTAAATTCACTTAATAACTAGTGATTCACTTCACAACCATGTCAAAAAAAGGTTGTTAAAAAACAACTACTGATTCACTTAACAACCATGTCAAAAAAAAAGGTTGTTAAAAAGCAACTACTGGTTCACTTAACAACCATGTCAAAAATGGTTAAAAAACAACTACTGATTCACTAAACAACCATGTCAAAAAAGGTTGTTAAAAACAACTACTGATTCACTTAACAACCATGTCAAAAAAGGTTGTTAAAAAACAACTACTGATTCACTTAACAACCATGTCAAAAAGGTTGTTAAAAACAACTACTGATTCACTTAACAACCATGTCAAAAAAAGATTGTTAAAAAACAACTACTGATTCACTTAACAACCATGTCAAAAAAAGTTGTAAAATTACATGCAACTCACTTAGCAACAGAAATTGCCATCATAGATTTGTTGGTCATAAATTTGTTCTGCAATAAGGGGATATGAGGAAACCCCCCTACAGTTACACAGATAGTTCATCAGATGCACATAGTATTAGGACATCCTGCTACTTAGGTCTTTCCACCCCAATTTGTACAGCACCTCCAGTCCCCAAAGTTGACCAAACTCCTTGGGACAGCCATTCTACTGCTATGTGGTGAATAGACATTTACACAAAACCTTGAAACAGAACCAGAGTAATTTAAATTGTTCCTGGGGGGGGGAGGGGGGGAAAGGATGATTGACTCAGAGAACTGGCATAACATGATGTCTCTGTCCCACTTGCTAAGGAATAAAAGTTGCCATCCTTTATTGCCACACTTACACACCATGCAAGCTTTCTTTGTGCTTTACTTTAGTCATTGTTATTTTGGGTGCACTAGGCGGGTTACATAACATTTAGCCAAAGCAAAGTTTGTAAGTCCGTGCTACATTTTTCCACATTTCCCCCTCACCGTCTCCATGGGGGAAAAAAAGGATGTGGAAAAGAACAGTTGGATTCATTGAGGTTATCATGGCTACAACAGGAGCAAGTTCAGGAAATTTTAAATTTGATAAAGTTTGCTTTTCGGGAGTCTAACAAGTTTTGCACATGGGAAAGAAAAATGGGAAATCGGAATAAAAATGAACGTTCTGCTTGGATTGAAAGGTTAGTTTTTATCCTTCTAGGAAGAAATTCAGATTAAAAAAAAATTACACTGAAACATTTTGGTCATCAGTGAAAGCCATACATTTTTTTTTTTTAAAAAAAAGCCCAACAACAACAGCCCTTTCTCTGAGTTTTCTTCACAATAACCAACTCTTAAAAAGAACATTCAGGTGGGAAACCTCACGACCAAGCCACCGGTGTGGATAACAAGAACCAATCCAGATTTGAGTTAAGTTATCATCAGATAGAAACCATTAGCATTACATTACGGGAAACTGGGAGAGCTGAGACAATGAAGATATCTGGTTACACGTTGCTCAACAAGTTTGCTCAGAATTTATTTTATGGAACTCATCGATAGCATAATTTCATGACAGGGAAGGGGAAGAGGTTCTGGGGTGGGCAGGTGAGAATGGCTGTAAAATTCCTGAGTATATGGATTTGCATTTGAAGACATTAGCCAGAAGTTGAAGCAAGATCCACAGCCAAGTTGCCTGGCTAAGCCTTAGGGAAAGAGTGCAAGCAAGCATATGCAAAGGGCCTCTGAGCCTATGGACTTCCTTCTTTAAAAAGCACTGCACACCAGAACAACTAGATAAAAGAACAGTTTTTTCCCGAACGCTATCACTCTGCTAAACAAATAATTCCCTCAACACTGTCCAACTATTTTCAAAGTCTGCACTACTATTACTGTTCATCTTCTCATCACTCCTTATCGCCCATCCCCTCCCACTTGTGACTGTATGACTGTAACTTTGTGGTTTGTATCCTTACGATCTATACTGACTGTTTTCTCATATGATTTGATTGCTTATTGTACCCTCTGACTATTATTAAGTGTTGTACCTTATGATTCTTGACTCTTGAGGAATGTATCTTTTCTTTTATGTAAACTGAGAGCATTTGCACCAAAGTCAAATTCCTTGTGTGTCCAATCACACTTGGCCGATAAAGAAGTCTATTCTATTCTAAAACTTGGAGGCTCAACGTGTGCTGTCATCCTGCCAATAAGGACACTTAATGGCTGTGGGAGATAACAGAGCAGGGATCTTCAAACTTGACAGCTTTAAGACTTGTGGACTTCAACTCCCAGAATTCCTCCTCCAGTCGTGTTAACTCAAGAATTCTGGGAGTCGAACTCCACACGTCTTAAACATGCCAACTTTGAAGACCCCTGGTTTAGAGTCTCGTGCTTGGGCAGGGGGTTGGCCTAGATGACCTGCAAGGGTCCCTTCCACCCCTGTTAATCTGGACACTCGGTAAAAGCCCGGGTCTCGGCAAGAGTCACCCCCGCACACTTACGGACCCATCCCTGCCGATCCTATTCTTCCACCAAGCAGGACAGCCCGTTGGGGTCAGCCGGGCAAGGGGGCCGGTGGAAATCTCCCCACCCCGCCGCGTACCCTCAGGCAGGGTGAGGTCTCCACACCCGAAGTCCGCGCTCCTAGATGGTGCGCGAAGCATCCGGGATCGCCGCGGAACTGCGCTCCGATCCAGGACCCTGCGCTCGCGGTCCTCGCCCCCCGCTTCCCCCAAAGCGCCGGTGGAAGAAAAGCTCGCCGCGCTTACCCGCTAAGAAACCCAGCAGGAAAAGCGCCAGGAGCGCCGTGACGCCCAGCCAGCTGCAAAGCACCACTTTCCACCGGCCCATGTTCGCTTGCCAGACCAAGGACTGCTGGCGCGGGACGAGGGACACGGGAAGGTTCCCGTCCCGGCTGGGGGAAGCCCGCCCCCTCCATCTCCCCGCCCACTGGCCAATCTCTCCCCAGCGCACACTCGGAAAGCCGGCTGGGACGGTGAACTGGGAATTGCGGGAGGGGCAGCGGGGAGGGTCCCATTCGGGGCATAGGACACCCACTTCCAGCTCGTCTCCCAAGGCTCTGGTGGCCCCTTTCGAAACTTCCTTTCTTAGGGAGCTCTTAGGGAGCCCAGCGGAACAAACTTGGCAAATTTCAAGTTTGTAGGCTTTACGGTTCTAGAGATTTTGTGATGATGCGTGAGGGGTATTTCGCATAGATAGATAGATATGGATGGATGATAGATAGATAGATAGATAGATAGATAGATAGATAGATAGATAGATAGGGGGGGAGAGAGAGAGAGAGAGAGAGAGAGAGAGAATCCCCTTTCTGGCTGGAGAATTTTAGAAGAAATCCACTCTTCTCCTTGGCAACTTTTAAGCTTGGAGGACTTCAGCTCCCAGAATTCCCCAGGCAGCTTTGCTAAGATTCTGTGCAGCTTTGCTGACTGGGGAATTCTGGAAGTCAAAGTGCTCCAGGCTTAAAGTTGCCAAGGTTAGAGACCCTCCCCCCCCCACTGCTCTAAAACACGCATATACAACACAGCACAACACACTGGCCCCTCTTGGGAAGCTGGAAAGGAAGAAACGCCAACAAACAAAAGGAGAGAAGAGTTGGAAAGGGTCCTTGGAGGTCTTCTAGTCCAACCCTCTGCCCTCAGGCAGGAAACCCTCCACCATTTCAGACAAATGGCTGTCTTTAAAAAACAAAACAAAAAACTTCCCACTGTTGGAGTTTCCACAACTCCTGGAGGCAAGACATTCCATTGATGAATTTGTTCTCACTGTCAGCATATTTGGTCAATGAGCGCAATACATTGAACTGATTGATTGTTCTTCATTGTCAGGCAATCTCTCTTTAGTTCTAGATTGCTTCTCTTTTTGTTGAATTTCCATCCATTGCTTCTTGCCCTGTCTTCAAGTGCTTTGAAAAATACATTGACCCCACTCTTTTTTATGGCAACCTTTTAAATCAGGGGTCCCCAAACTTGGCAACTTTAAAACTTGTGGACTTCAACTCCCAGAATTCTGCATCCTGGACTCTTTGAAGGGTTCCCTCTTTTGGTGGCAAGTCAGCACTCAGGAACCTCCACGTCCGAGAACTAAATTTAATGCTCATCAGAATTTTCTTGTATGTTATTTTGTTTTACTGCAGTTAAACACGTGCAACTGATTCCTCCACAGAGAGGGCGGCTTTTTCCGGATGTCAAGTATTACCTGTACGAAGGTATCTGGAAGAGCTGCCTCACCTGTGTTGCAATTCACTAATCAACCAGTAGTGGCGGCAAAAATAGTTCTTTGTACCTTTTTCCTGCGCTGCCTTCAAAAGACCCTCTAGTCTAGAACAGTGTTTGTTATAACCTGAGCAGCATGGAGAAGAGTGGACTTCTTCTTCTAAAATTCTCCAGCCAGAAGGGAGATTATCTATCTATCTATCTATCTATCTATCTATCTATCTATCTATCTATCTATCTATCTATCTACCTATCTACCTACCTACCTACCTACCTACCTACCACTCGTGCATCATCACAAAATTTCTAGAACTATAAAGCCTACAAACTTGAAATTTGCCAAATTTGTTCCTCTTGGCTTCTAGGTGCTCACTTAGAAAGGAATTTTCGAAATGACCACCAGAGCATTAGCATTTCCTTTATTATTATTATTATTATTATTATTATTATTATTATTATTATTATTATTATTATTATTATTAACATGCTCTGATGCTAAGGAGTTCTACTTTCCCTCCCCACCTGAAAAGAAATCTGTTCCAAATGCAAAACACAAGCAGAGGAGAGGAGGTTCCGTTTCAGTTTTAGTTTCACAGCAGCAAGCAGCTTTAGTACAGAACAGTTGAGCTAAACCATGCCCAGGCTCCCTTGTTGCCTCTTTCTTGCTCATACAGCAAATACTCTTTCAGTTTCCAAACAGCCCTCAACTCTCTCACACACTGACAGGACGCTAACCAGATGAATACCTATGGATGCTGGTAGGCAGAATATTTTCCCTCTTATTTTCCTCCTGAAAAACTAAACCTGATCACATAATTTTGTAGTGAAGCACCGATATTGTGCTAGTTTTAAATAAAACAAATTATGTATAAGAATGAGACAATGGTAGCAGTGTTCCAGTATCTCAGGGGCTGCCCCAAAGAAGAGGGAGTCAAGCTATTCTCCAAAGCACCTGAGGGGAGGACAAGAAGTGATGGATGGAAACTAATCAAGGAGAGAAGCAACCTGGAATTGAGGAGAAACTTCATGATAGTTAGAACAATTAATCAATGGTCGCCTCCAGAAGTTGAACTTCCAACGCTGGAAGTTTTAAAGAAGAGACTGGACAAACCATTTGCCTAAAATGGTGTAGGGTTTGGACTAGAAGACCTCCAAGGTCCCTTCCAACTCAGTTATCCCAATGAAGGAGAAGTCAGAACGATTTTAATCCTCTAGATAGATTACAGATAATCAAAGTTGGAAGGGACCCCATCCAAGCAGGAGACCCTACACCATTTCTGACAAATGGCAGTCCAATCTCTTCTTGAAAGCCTCCAAGTGATACCACCAGCATTCTGGATCCCAAGAATTTAAAACAACAACTGCTCACTCCATCTCACTTTTCCACAGAGAAGGAACAATGAACCTTGATCTATGGACCTTGTAAATATTCTCCCTGCCATTCCAATCCACCCAGAAGCATTATCCTTAACTGGAAGTTCATTGGTTTATTTTACAAGGCTGTTTACCATTACAGTTAGCGCTCTATCTCCTTGATTAGATTATTGGTTAGCAATCTAATGAGGGCCAGTTAATATTTCATGAAGAAAAAAAAAATGAATTCTTGATTCCTGCTGACCTGTGCATTTGGAATGAGATTGAAATACCCTTATCTGAGTAGTCACCTACCTAGCCTTGGACACCTTATCTTTTAGATCTATTTACTCATCTGGAAAAAGGACACATCTGTATATATGCTTTTATTTATTTATTTGTTTGTTTGTTTGTTCTCGCTACCCAGGAGACCCTTAAATTCTTTAATAAGAATGCTTCAATGTTAATAGATAATTGATAATTGAAACAGGACAGACAAAAAATATAAATACAATGATTTGAATTGAGATGAAATAATTAAAATAAAATTGAGAAAATTAAAAGAAGGGAGAAGCTATGCAGAAAATGTAAAATAGTAATAAGATATGGAATAGAACATAAAAATGACCATGAACCTGAATTTGTGTCTGTACGAAGAAATGTAACCCGGGATTATGCTGCTTTCAAAAAAGATGTTTTATTTGTATTTTTTTTTCTCTTTGTGAAAACTCAAATAAAATTTACAAAAAAAAAAAATGCTTCAATGTTTGTAATTTTAAAATTGTTTTACTATTTAAGGTAGACATGTTCTTATATTTTTATTGTCTTTGTAATAAGTTTTTATTTTATTTTATAACATACGAAAGTTCCAATTTCAATTGAACAATGTGTTGTCTGGGTACAAATCATTTTAGGAAATAATAATCACAGTATTTACAACAATATTCATTGCCTTAATATCAATTATATTAATGTTCATAATAATAATGCTATTTGTTTAACCAAGTTAATGTATCTTCCTTATATCACAAATCCGTTCATATATTCCCCTGTTTCTAGTTCCTGTTTTTGTGAGCTAACCATTGATAAAATAAGTTCCAAGTCAAAAAATATTCAGTTTCTTCCTTTTCCTTAATTGTAAGTGTTAGCTTATCCATTTCTGCATATTCTAATATTTTCTAATCACAGCTTCATCTGCTGGGATCTCTTCACTGTTCCATTGTTGTGCAAATAAAATTCTCGCCTTATATTTTTATTGCATTGTAAGCTGCCCAAAGTCTCTTTGGATAGTGGGGTGGGTGGCCTATATAGATAGATAGATAGTCCTTGACTTACAACAGATCATTTAGTGACCGTTCAGAGTTACAACGGCTCTGAAAAAAATGACTTGTGACTGTTTTTCACACTTATGACCATTGCCGCATTCCCATGGTGAAGATTCAACTTGGCACCTGGCTCATACTTATGACGGTTGCAGTGTCATGGAATCATGTGATCCCCTTTTACAACCTTCTGATAAGCATAGTCAATGGGGAAGCCAGATTCATTTACTAACCGTGCTACCAAAATAACAACTGCAGTGATTCACTTAACAATTGTGGCCAGAAAGGTCATAAATGGGGCAAAACTCCCTTAAAAGATGTCTCACTTTGCAACAGAAATTTTGGGCTCAATTGTGATCATAAGTCAACACCACCTGTAAATTATATTGGATAGATAGATAGATAGATAGATAGATAGATAGATAGATAGATAGATAGATAGATAGATAGATAGATAGATAGATATATTGAAAGAGATAGATAGATAGATAGATAGATAGATAGATAGATAGATAGATAGATAGATGGATAGAAGGACAAATGGATGGTTAGATGTATATATGTATAGAAAGATAGAGATATTGAAAGATAGATACTGATACTTATTGAAAGATATAGATGGATGGATGGATGGACGGACGGACGGACAGATAAATAAGTAGATAGAGATGTGTGAAAGAGAAGCAGAGATTTCTGAAACTGGAATTTATAGCATAAGCTACGAGATTCCTTTCTTTGAATCTTTGGGAAAAATGGGGAATGTTATTTATGTTCTTTATTAAGTTCTCCCCTCCCCCCTCCCCAAAGAAATGTTATGATCCAAACCGTCCCTCCCCCCCCCCCAGTCTCTATGGCCTACTCCCTTTGTAAGCAAGAGGCAGTTAACCTTATCTTCATTTAGGAACTGGGCAATTTTGCTAAAAATGAAACTTCGCTCTCAGCAGCATCCATTGTTTCAGCCAACTTCCTGTTCTTTGGAAGCTGAGATTGGGGTGAGAAAGTATGACCCATTTTTTGACCTGTGGAGTTCCAACTCCCAGAATTCCTGAGCCAGGCATGAATTGTCCATGAACTGAAGGACCTTCCTGGATGAGAAGCAAAAAAATGTTTTCAACGAGAAAAAAAACCAAGAAAATCCAGTTGCCTTTTGGTGGCGGTGGCAGCAGGAAGCACCTTTGGGACAACTGTCTAGAAGAGCTCCTTCAGCTGTGAGTAGGTAGACAACATCTAACATGTGTGAATCCTTTCTTTCTTTCTTTCTTTCTTTCTTTCTTTCTTTCTTTCTTTCTTTCTTNTTTCTTTCTTTCTTTCTTTCTTTCTTTCTTTCTTTCTTTCTTTCTTTCTCTTTCTTTCCTTCCTTCCTTCCTTCCTTCCTTCTCTTTCCTTCCTCCCTCCCTCCCTCCTTTCTTTCTTTCTTTCTTTCTTTCTTTCTTTCTTTCTTTCTTTCTTTCTTTCTTTCT
>BHEV01006743.1:0-17303 GCA_004319985.1 Emydocephalus ijimae | reverse complement strand
GAATAGAATAGAATAGAATAGAATAGAATAGAATAGAATAGAATAGAATAGCAGTAATATTTAGGTTAACTCCATGTAGCCTGTATATTTTAAACTTTTTTTAAACAAAGAGTTGGAAGGGACCTTGGAGGCCTTCTAGTCTAATCCCCTGCTTTGGCAGGAAACTCTACACCACTTCAGACAAATGGTTATCCAATCTTTTCTTTAAAACATCCAGAGTTGGAGCATTCACAACTTCAGGAGGCAAGTTGTTCTACTGATTAATTGTTCTAACTATCTAATTATTCTAATTATTTTATTTTATTTTTTGTTTTATTTCATTTTATGGTTTTGGAATTTGGAGGATTTTTGTTGTTGTTGTTTTCCTTTCCTTCGTTTATTTTTATTTTATTTTTATTTTTCAGTCTTTCCAGTGACTCTACATTGCCCCTTTGCCTCCCGGTCAGCCAGGTGCTGCCTCTTGCTGTAGGTTTTGAAAGAGGAAACTGCATTTCTGAATTCTATCCGTATTAAAAAAAATCTCAGCAGCACTATTTTCCTTACCCCACCAAAAGGAATGTGCATATATATAAAAATATATGAATCTATTTATCTCCCTCTTGATGGTTGCTAGCATGCTGAGTTATTCAAAAGCAATCACTCATTAATAATTCAGATTTGAACAGGAAAAGCATCCAGGAAAATTCATGGTATGGAATTAGTTTGTTCCCCAGAGGGGAATAGTTCAACATCAGAGCAAAAAATTTGACCTTTGTACTGAACATGTGTAAAATCTGGGTCAGTTGACAAATCTCATATATAATGAACAAAGAAACAAGAAAGCCTATTGGGAAGATGAAAAAAGAAAAAAGAATTTTCTGATCCTTAGAAGAACCTAAGGCAGACAGATAGCTGATGGGAATGTCGTTGAATAAATCTTACGAGGACAAATTGATTTTATCGATTAAAAAGTGCAGAAATAGGAGCTCATTTGGAAATATGCTGATATACTGTGTGTGTATGTGTGTGTATGTATATGTGTGTGTGTGTGTGTGTGTGTGTGTGTGACTATGGGATTATGATCTCCAAATGGACTGAAAATGGTGAGGTTTGCAATCCAAAAACCTGAAACTACAATCTTGTAGATATTAAGGTAAAGGTGAAAGTTCCCCTCGCGCATACGTGCTCTTTCCAGCTCTAGGGGGTGATGCTCATCTCCGTTACAAAGCCGAAGAGCCAGCACTGTCCGAAGATGTCTCCGTGGTCATGTGGGTGGCATGACTAAACACAGAAGGCACACGGAACACTGTTACCTTCCCACCAAAGTGGTACCTATTTTTCTACTTGCCTTTTTTACATGCTTTTGGACTGCTAAGTTAGCAGAAGCTGGGACAAGAAACAGGAATTCACTCCGTTACATGGTGCTAGGGATTCAAACCGCCAAACTGCTGACCTTTCTGATCAACAAGCTGAGTGTCTTAGCCACTGAGCCACCACGTCCCTAATTTGTAGACATTAGCAGTCAGTAAATCCGCTGTAGATATATTTGAATGAGCATTTAAATATGTCAAAGCTTACAAAATAAGTTTGTAAGCATTTTACAAAGTGCTAATGAGCTCAGAAGAGAGTTTTGAAAATACAACCTCACTAAGAATTTCCATAAATATCTAATTATTCATTATTAGCATCCTTCTCCACTTTTCTAACCATGTATTTTATCCCATGTGTGAGGGGTATGCACAGACAGCCAAAGACAGAAGGAGACATAATCTGTAAGGTTTATAAAAAGCATTTTGTTAAGTACTGAGCGTGGACACGAAGAATGGAGACGAGCCGGTGAAACGGTGAACTTCAAAACTCTTTATTTACATGGTGTGACAGCTCAAACCCAAGCCTTCCTTATATAGGCAATTTATTAGATATTCAACCAATGAAAACCAGGGAGCGCTAGCTCCGTTAACCAATGAAAGAGGCTTGTTAATGGCCAATCAGATTCACCTGAACGGACCAATCTGATATCGCCATTAACGGCCAATCAGAAGTGCAGGGCCAGAACCCTGCACTTTACTTCAAGCTCTTGATAACTTTATTAACACATTTAATCATTCACAACACCCCTTCCCCCCGGGTTCCATTTACAGGGTGCGGTTACGGAGTCCTTGAGGTAGGCCGGTTGTTTTGTTAGTCTATTTGACTTCCGTTGTGCACCCGGTATTTGGCTGCAATCTTGTTGAGGTAGGGCGTTGTCTGGTGAAAGGGGTGCCTCTGACTCTGAGTTCGAATTTCCATTGTCACCAACATCTTCGGTATCACCATGAGGCGAGCTCACTCCCATCCCTGATTCCTCTTCACGTGTTTCCGTTTCACTATCATTCCTTTCATTAAGGTTTTCTGCTAATTCAAGTTTATCTTCCTCCGTATCTCCTCCCCCCTCAGTTTGGACATCAGGGGACTTGGAGATCCCTGACTGCAGCCTTGATCGTAGTTGATCAATATGGTGCTTCCATAGTCTATCATCGCGGCATTGCACGAGGTACGATCTAGGGCCGGTTCCTTGGACTACAGTCGCCTCGACTCACAGCGGATTGCCCGACAAGTTTTTAGCGAATACCAAGTCGCCTACCTGGAAGGTACGGCATTGCCCGCTGGATCTGTGTGGTTTCTCAGGTTCGTATGATGGGTGTAGCCGGTCGAGGTGGGAGCGGAGCTTCCGCCCCATTAGCAACTTGGCGGGAGTTTTGTTGGTGACGCTGTGTGGAGTGATATGCTGCAAAAGGAGGATCCGGTTTATTTTTTCTTCGATATTGTCATAGTCCATTTTGTGTAGTGTTTTCTTGACGACTTGTACCATGCGCTCAGCCCTTCCGTTGGCCGCAGGATGAGCTGGCGAAGTCAGCGCATGGCAAATACGGCGGTCCGCCAGGTACTGTTCAAAGGACAGCGCGGTAAATTGGGGCCCATTGTCGGATACCAGAACGTCTGGTAATCCGTGTGTTGCAAACAGTCTGTCCAGTTTCTTAATGACTGCTTCGGTTGTTGTATTCCTCATTTCATGGATTTCGAGCCAGTTCGAGTAGGCATCCACTGTTAACAAGAATGTATGGCCTTTGGTAGGTCCTGCAAAGTCCAGATGGATACGGGACCAGGGTCCCCGTGGTGTTTCCCATTCGGTTGGGGTTGCTTTCGGTGGGCTGTTGCTTACTTCCTGGCATTTGTGACAAGCTTTGACCCATGTCTCGATTTGCTTGTCGATGCCTGGCCACCACGCATAGCTTCGTGCGAGGGCTTTCATGCGCACGATGCCGGGGTGGCCATCGTGCAAGGTTCTCAGTACTGCTCGTTGTAGTCGCTCTGGGACAACGACTCTATCTCCCCAGATAATGCAGCCCTTCTGTGAAAACAATTCTGTTTGTCAACTCTTGAATGGGGCGTAGTCATCAGGTATCTGGTCCAATGGCCATCGCCACTCGACTCAACTAAGGACTCGTGCTAAGGTGGGGTCGCGCTTCGTTTCCATCGTGATATCTCGGGCTGTTAATGGCGGTGTTTGAAGTGTCTCAATCTGCAATGTAGTTACTGTAGGCGTGGGGTCATCAATAGTCTCTGGAAGTGGTGCTCGGCTCAATGCATCGGTGTGGGGAATGGCCTTCCCTGGGCGGTGTTGCAACTTATAATTATAGGCAGCCAAGAATTCTGACCAACGAGTCATTCTGGGAGATAATATATAGGGGGTTGGCTTATCTCCAGCTATTATTCCCAGCAAAGGTTTGTGGTCAGTCACTATAGTAAAGGCTCGGCCGTACACGTACTCATGAAATCTCTTGACAGCAGACATAATAGCAAGGGCTTCTTTATCAATTTGACTGTAATTGCGTTCTGCTTTTGAAAGCGTCTTTGAGAAATAGGCAACAGGGGCTTCGCTACCGTTTGGCAAAACATGGCTCAAAATGGCGCCTACTCTGAAAGGCAAGGCATCACACGTGATCATTAATGGCAAAGTCTCATTGTACTGCATTAGTACAGCGTCAGAAGTCAATAAATTTTTTACATTTCGAAATGCCTGTTCCTCTCTATGTCCCCATACCCAGATTGCTTTTTTGTCTAATAAACGATGTAGGGGTTCAGCTACGGTTGCTTTGTGTGGCAGGAACACATTATAAAAATTGATAAGACCTAGAAACACCTGGAGGTCGGCCTTATTTCAGGGTCTTGGGGCATTCTTGATTGCCCTCAGTTTGCTATCGGTAGGGTGAATGCCATGACTATCAATTCAATACCCTAAAAATTCAACACGATCTGTACACAGTTTACACTTCTTTTTCTTCACTTTAAGACCTGCGTCTTTGAATCTCTGGAGAACCATCCTCAGGCGATCCCGTAAAATTTTTGGGGTAGGGGCTGCGATTAACACATAATCAAAGTATGGGACAACGCCTTTTATCCCTTGTAATAGTCTTTCCATCAAGCTTTGAAAGATCCCCAGGGCTACGCTCACTCCAAATTGGAGTCGGGTACATTTAAAGGCACCTGGGTGCGTCACGATAGTCTGTGCCTGTGCCTGTGCCGCTTTTTCGTCTACCGGCAGTTGTTGGTGTGCCTGAGCTAAGTCTAGTTTAGCGAAGACTTTTCCGCCCCCCAGGGAATGGAGGAGGTGCTGCACCACCGGTACCAGATACGTGTCTTGCTGCAGGGCGTGGTTCAGGTNACGTGTCTTGCTGCAGGGCGTGGTTCAGGTTGGCTCGGTAGTCCCCACAAATTCTTATCGATCCATCCGGCTTAATGGGTGTCACGATTGGGGTCTCCCAGGGAGAGTGATCAGTTGGCTCTAACACACCCTGGGCTATTAATTTATCAAGTTGCTCGTCAACCTTTGGTTTAAGGGCAAATGGAACCCGACGAGGCTTAAGGCAGATGGGAGCTATTTTTGGATTAAGGTTGAATGATATCGGGGTCCCTTTGTACTCGCCTAGTTTTTCTGCAAAGACGTCCCTGAATTCTTGGACAAGGTCCTCCTCCCAGTCGCTGCTGCTGATTCGGTGAATGCCTGCCACTTCAATGCCAAGTGGAGCGAACCATTGGAGGCCTAACAGGCTAGGCCGGTCCTTATTGATCACAGTCAGGGGTAGGGATGCTGTATGGTTCTTGAACGATACCTGGACTCAACTGGTTCCTACAACTGGAATCCGATTCCCCCGATAGTCTTTGAGTATGAGTCTTTGGAAATGGAGGTCTTGTTGCTGGACAGTAGGGATGAGTTGCTTGAGGGTCTTCCAGGAAACCATCGAGAGGGACGATCCTGAGTCGACTTCCATCAGGCAGGGCTGGTTTTCGATGGCCACTTTAACTCGGATTTTCTTGGCATCCAAAGAGGAGGCGTGACCAATCGTGATAGTTTGATGAGCCTCTTCTCGCTTCGTGGGGCGGTTTAGGGTTTTGTTTCTGTAGGAGTGGTTGTTCCATTGGTGGTTCACTGGTTCTCGCCTTACAGGATGGTTTCCTGTCGGTTGGCAATAGTTAGCCCCCTTCGAGGGCTGGTTGGGTCCTATGAAACTTCTACAGATCTGTCCAATATGGCCTCATTTCCCACACTCATGGCAGAGCATTTGCGGAATTTGCATTCTGACCGGGGGTGGCTTGCCCCACAACCAGCGCATGGGTGTTGGGACTTCTGGTATTGGTCCCGTTCAGACCACAGTCGATGGAACTCTTCTTCGTCGCTGTCTGACGATGAAGAGAGGTCCTCGTGGTGGGCCGTTAAAAACCGTCCTTCTGACTTGGGTGAAATGTCGCCGATCGGTTGGTGAACCGGAGCGCAGCTGCGGCACATTCGGGCAGCCGATTTCCTGGTTGCTTCTGCTGCAGTAGCATCAGCGATGGCATCTGCAAGGCTGATGTTGCCTTTCGCCATCAGCTTACTCTGCACGTGCGGTGCATCTAATCCCAGAATTATTCAGTCTCTCAGGGCTTCTTTAAGGTCGGCGAACGCACAGAGGCCTCCCAGGTTCCGGAGATCCGTGATGAAATCTGCAACGCTTTCTCCTTTCCGCTGGTCTCTCTGGTAAAATTCATGCCGCCTATCGAGTGTTGGCACGGTCAGTGCATAGTGGGCTCTCAGTAGGGGTTCAAGGACGTCCCAGTCCATGGACTTTACTTCTGCCGGTTTTGCTAGTACCTTGGCCATCTTGAATATGGTCGGCCTACAATGCGTTAGGAATACCGCCCATTTCTTCCCGGTCGTGGCATCCTTCAAATTGTTGGTTTCCAAGAACATTTGGAAACAATCCATATAGGAGTCCCAGTCTTCTTGCGCTGGGTCAAATGGAGCGGGTGGTATGACGCCGCCGGACATGGTTCCACCGTTGTGCGTTTCCGCCACGTGCTCGGTTATCGTTCTTCATTGTTCAGTCAGCTCTGATGTCTCCACATCCCATCTTCGTCGCCAGTGTTAAGTACTGAGCGTGGGCGCGAAGAATGGAACGAGCCAGTGAAACGGTGAACTTCAAAACTCTTTATTTACATGGTGTGACAGCTCAAACCCAATGGCTGCTACAGCCTTCCTTATATAGGCAACTTATTAGATATTCAACCAATGAAAACCAGGGAGCGCTAGCTCCGTAAACCAATGAGAGAGGCTCGTTAATGGCCAATCAGATTCACCTGAATGGACCAATCTGATATCGCCATTAACGGCCAATCAGAAGTGCAGGGCCAGAACCCTGCACTTGACTTCAAGCTCTTGATAACTTTATTAACACATTTATTCATTCACAACACATTTCTTGTGAAGCATTTGGCATATATGTGTGTTTGTGTTTTTCTGTGTGTTTATGTGTGCTTTGATGCCCTTGAGACTTTGGATAAGTCTCTGCAGCTTTCTGGGAACAAAACTTTGGAAAACATGCAAGGAAGAACAACTGAGATGATTAAAGGCCTGGAGACTAAAACCTGTGAACAACGGTTGCAGGAATTGGGTATGGCTAGTCTAGAGAAAAGAAGGACTCATGGGAGATATGATAGCAGTGTTCCAATATTTGAAGGGCTGCCACAAAGAAGAGTGAGTCAAGTTATTTTCTAAAGGCAAGGTAAGAAACAATGGATGGAAACTAATTAAGAAGAGAAACAACCTAGAATTAAGGAGTAACTTCTAACAATGAAAACAATTAAACAGTAGAATGACCCAGGGCGTGGCACAAAGGCAACACAGTCAGATAATCAATAGGAGTCCCTTTATTAGCTCCAACTTTGCCCCCAGTGTCCTGGTTACCTTCTGACTGGAGAAGAACTCTCCCAGGAAACAGCCTTTGGCTTCAGAGAATCAAGTCCAGAACATGGTCAACAAAAACTGTAACTAAAAGTCCAATCATGGCAAAGTGAGGTAATTAGTCCAGCAGGACAGGAGAAGGAACTCCAGACATGTAGGAACGACAATAATTCAACAGGGTTGGGAGGATGCCAGCAACCCAAATAACCAAAGTCAGTACAAGATAAACTCATGTTTGTTCCCAATAGATGCTGCATTCAGCATGCATCTCTTATAAGCTCTCATTCCCAGGTGTGGCTAATGAAGGGAATCAGGGCCCTTCCCTCACCCATAAGCCATGCAACCCACGTTGCTCTCTTCTCTGTTCCTCCCTGCATGTCCTAGGATGAAGAGGGGGTGGGCTATGGTCTTCCTCTGAATTCCCTCTCCCTTGTTCTACCTCTTCCTGCTCTGCCCAGCTGAACTTTGCCCTTCCCTAGTTTCTTCCACAGTCAATGGAGCCACAGTCCCACTCCCTGTCAGCTGTTCATCTTCCTCTTCGGATTCAAACTCTGACAGGGGCATGACAGGAAGTCCTTGACTTACAATCACATTTGAGCCCCAAATTTATGTTCCTAAGTGAGTTTCTATGTGAGTTTTGCCCCATTTTATAACCTTTCTTGCCACAGTTGTTAAGGGCATCTGGCTTCCCCATTGACTTTGCTTGTCAGAAAGTTGCAAAAGTTGGTCATATAACTTCTACACCATGTAACTGTCATAAATATGAGTCAGTTGCCAAGTGTCTGAATTTTGATCCCATGACAGTGGGGTCAAAAGTGTGAAAAATGGTCATAAGTTACTTTTGTCATTGCTGTTGTAACTTTGAATGGTCCCTAAATGAACTAAAGGTCTACCTTTAATTTAAAAAAAAAAATTGAGGCTGGATTGAAGAACATCTTGGTAGACTGGAAAGGTTGAGAAATATTGGATTAAGTGACTAACAAAATGATCTTTGTGATCAAACTACCATTTCTGTGGTTGATTTATGTTCAGAACTGACTTAAGGTCTAAATTTTATTTTAAAGAAGAAAAAGTGACCCAGCTGTTATTGTAAATCTTTAATCTTAGCCACTGACAGTGAGCGCCTATCCATTCCTTATTTCTTGCAACCACATGTTTGTTTTGCACAAAAATCAATCAGGCTGCCCGTAAGAAATTTGTCACATATATTTCTCACTCTAGGATCATCTCCCACTGTAAATTTCACAATAATCTGTCTCAAAACATTTTTAGGCATTGTAACATCAGGATCTAAGGTAATATAGTCTGGAAACCTCTGCATCAATTTTGAAGAAATGTGATCATGGCTTTTTTTTTTCCTAAGTAATGATCTAACTTTTCTGTAATGTTTTTTTCTCTTTTCTGGTGGAAAACAAGAAAAATATGGACAAATTTGGAAGGGCGTAAGGCTCAAAGTCTTTTATTGATTTCTGTGAAATTTGATATGCTTCCTCCACCTCTAATGTTCAAAACTTTCTTCACTCTTACAAAAAAAAAAGTTACAAAAATAGCTCGTCATTCTTTTTCTCTTGGGCTTGTTAATGAAAAACTAGGTTTCATTCTTTTCCCCTGCCCCAAATCACACTGCATTTGCCACAACTGAAGCAGGAATCCGAGCTACAATGCAGACTATTTACTCACTCCTAGCTACTTTGGTGGAAGACACTGCCTACTTAACCCACTTGAGTCAACCCACTTGAGTCACTTGGGAATGTGATGGGCAACATATAAATTTACTATCTACCTATCTCACTTTTCTGCTTATGACTATAACTTTGTTGCTGGTATACTTACAATTTATATTTTTTTAGTTTCCTAGTGTGATTTTTGTTGATTGCTTATTTAGTAGTCCATGACTTTCACTAAGTGTTGTCTGTTAGGATTCATGATGACTTATTTAGGATGACTATAATCATGGCTTATTACTTATATCTTTTATGCTCACTGAGAGTTTATGCACCACACTTGGCCAATAAAGAGTTCTATTCTATTCTATTCTATTCTATTCTATTCTATTCTATTCTATTCTATTCTATTCTATTCTGTTCTGTTCTGTTCTGTTCTGTTCTGTTCTGTTCTGTTCTGTTCTGTTCCTGTTCCTGTTCCTGTTCCTATTCTTATCCCTATTCCTTTCCATGCTATACTTTGCTATGCTATGCTATGCTATGCTATGCTATGCTGTCTGTCTGTCTGTCTGTCTGTCTGTCTGTCTGTCTGTCTGTCTGTCTGTCTGTCTGTCTAGCTATCTATCTGTGCAAAAAATTGAAGAGATAGTCAGGGACATCCCAGGACAGAGGAAGTGATCAAAATGTCAATATAGTGAATGTGACCACATGATTGATCTCCTTTTTATGCATATGAATGACTTTGTACAATGTCATGAAATTTCAATAGCATGTTTCGGCTCTCCCACTCATACTTGGTTCCTTAATCCACAGATTCTCCATCAGATCATGACTACAGACCTGAAATAGAGACATCTGTTTCTTATGGGGAAAAATCGTGACATGGTTAGACAGGACAATAAATTATAGATATATCACTTTGAGACAAAAGATACCTACTATCTAGGCCACAGTTTATCCAGTAGTAACATATAGCTATAGAGAGAGATTAGGACAAATGCACAAATTCAGGCATGGTAATGTTAGAAGAAGAAGAAGAAGAAGAAGAAGAAGAAGAAGAAGAAGAAGAAGAAGAAGAAGAAGAAGAAGAAGAAGAAGAAGAAGAAGAAGAAGAAGAGGAAGAGGAAGAGGAAGAGGAAGAGGAAGAGGAAGAGGAAGAGGAAGAGGAAGAGGAAGAGGAAGAGGAAGAAGAAGAGACCTTGTGGCTCAGTGGCTAAGACGCTGAGCTTGTCAATCAGGAAGGTTGGCAGTTTGACAGTTCGAATTCCTGGCACCGCGTAATAGAGTGAGCTCCCATTTTTTGTCCCAGCTTCTGCCAAACTAGCAGTTCGAAAGCATGTAAAATGCAAGTAGAAAAATAGAGACCACTTTTGTGGGAAGGGAACAGCACTCCGTGCACCTTCGGTGTTTAGTCATGCCAGCCACATGACCATGGAGACATCTTCAGACAGCCCTGGCTCTTTGGTTTTGTAACGGAAATGAGCACTGCCCCCTAGAGCCAGAAATGAGTAGCACGTATGTGTGAGGGGAATCTTTACCTTTTAATGTTGGAAGAATGTAGAAATACCAAACCCTTGTTTACTCTGCCAGGCCCTTGGAAACTCAATGAAGTCTTACGCACAGAATCTTATATACAAAGATATAGAGTACATGAAATTCTTGACTTACCAGAGTTCATTTAGTGACCCTTTGAAGTTACAATGGCAGTGAAAAAAGAGTACAATTTTTCAGACTTACAACCATTGCAGGATCCCCTTGGTCCCATGATCAAAATTCAGGCGCTTGGCAACTGACTCACATTTATGATGGTTGCAATGGCCTGGGTTTGTGTGATCCCCTTTGGCGACTATCTGACAATCAAAATCAATGAGGAAGCCAGATTCACTCAACAGCCATGTTGCTAACTTAACAACTGCAGCGATTCACTTAACAACTGTGGCAAAAAAGGTCAGAAAATGGAGCAAAATCCACTTAACAAATATCTCACTTAGCAACAGAAGCTTTGGACTCAATTGTGGTCATAAATTGAGGACTGCCTGTATATCTGTATTATCTGGGTATTTCTATTTGGGCATACACCTATAATACTTTCATGGAGATGACCTTTCCTTAGGACCACAGAGTCATGGTGGCACAGTAATTAGAATGCAGTACTGCAGGCTAATTCTGCTGATCACCTCCTGCCACCAATTTGGAGTTCGAATCTTTCCAACTCAGGGTTGATTCAGCCTTCCATCCTTCCAAAGTCAGTAAAATGAGGACCCAGATTTTTGGGGCCAATATGCTGACTCTGGAAAGCACTGTGAACCACTATATAAGTCTAAGCGCTATTCCTAGCGCAACCAACAAGAAAAGCAATCATTCACTCATCTGCCCACAACATAGTCAGAATTTACCCAGTTGTACTCAACACAGTTACTCATCCATCATAGTAATGGGAATTTACTAACACATTTAAAAGTAGAAAGTGGACAATTTTCTTTTTGAAGTGTTTTCATTCTCAATTCTTAAGACACGCTAAGCTGGACCTTAAACATCCACTTTTGCCATTTCTCAAAAACTAGGTATTGTCAGTCATCACTCCCAATTTAAATATCCTAAATGTGATTCACAAAAACTTTCTCATAACTAAGAGAAGAATCTTATATTTTATGTAGCTTAAGCTAAATCTGTACAATGCAGTTTAAGCCACAAAATCCAATTTAGTTTCTGGAATAGCTTTGAAAGATTTCTGGAGGTTTTCAGTTAGGGTGTTGGCATATAATGGGATGTTCTCTGTGAAATTGGGGCAACAGTAAAGAGTATCAATTCATTTCTTAAGTGTACAAGTGCATACTTGTATTAATCATTGCAAAGGGATGTAAAAGCTACCCTCAGAAAAGGGAGGAAATGTGAGTTCCTCGGTATCTGAGGAAAATTACTTCCACACAATATTCTTCTAACGGATTATATGATTGCCATTCATTAATCAAAGACAGACACTAGGAAAGGTATTACGAGTCAAAAGGACCAACAAGGATATAAATACATTTAATGGCAAGGATGTCTTATCCAGGGAGGGAGGAAAGGAAGGAAATAGAGAAAGAAAAAGGAAGGAAGGAAGGAAGGTATAAGAGAGGGAGAAAAGGAAGAAAACAAATAAGGAAGGAAATGAAAAGGAACAAAGGAACGAAGGGAGGGAGGGAAGGAGGAAAGGAAATAAAAAAATAAGGAAGGAAGGAAGGAAGGAAGGAAGGCATAAGAGAGGGAGGAAAGGAAGAAAGGAAATGGGAAGGAAGGAAGGAAGGAAGGAAGGAAGGAAGGAAGGAAGGAAGGAAGGAAGGAAGGAAGGAAGGAGGGAAGCAAATCGATTCTTGTGTTGAGACCTTTGTGTTATTAGAATTCAGTCTGCAAAAGGTCGTAAAAGAACCTTGTTTCAAAACAGATTGATCTTAGAATCTCACATTCTAGCATGAAAAGAGATGAATATAGGTAATTCTTGACTTACAACAGTTCAGAGTTACAACGGTGCTGGAGAAAAGTGACTTGTGACCATTTTCATGGTTATGACCTTTGCAGCATCCCCTAGGTCATGTGATCAAAATTCAGATGCTTGGCCGCTGGCTCATATTTATGATGGTTGCAGTGTCCCGGGTGTGTATATGTGTGTGTGATTTGATCACCTTTCATGACCTTCTGACAAGCAAGGTCAGTCGGGAAGCCAAATTCATTTAACAACTGTGTCACTAGCTTCACAACTGCCATGATTCCCCTGACAAGTGTGGCAAGAAAAATTGTAAAGGAGGCTCAGTTGGGATCACAAGTCAAGGACTACCTGTATATGTGAAAGAGAGAATATCTCCCAATGGTCTTTGTCACTTTCATTTTTCCACAAATATCTATGTCTATCTATCTATCTATGTCTATGGTATCTATCTCTATCTATCATCTCCTTATCTATCATCTATCATCTCTCTCTCAATCTCTATCACCATCTGTATCTAGCTGTATCTATATATCTATATCTATCTATCATCTCTACCATTTCTCCATCTCCTTCTCTATGTCCCGTATACAAATATCTATCTATCTATCTATCTATCTATCTATCTATCTATCTATCTATCTATCTATCTATCTATCTACCTATTTCTCTGTCTGTCTGTCTGTCATTTAAAGATGATGGAGATAGATATATATATATATATATATATATATACAAATACAGGTAGATAGATATCTGTATCTGTATCGATATATCTACATTTATATCATCTCTCTCCATCTCCATCTCCGTATCCATCCCTATCTATCAACCTGTATTTGTATCTAGCTGTATCTATATATCTATATCATATATATAAATCTCAGATAGAGATCTATCTATCTATCTATCTATCTATCTATCTATCTATCTATCTATCTATCTATCTATCTATCTATCTCTATATCTTTATCATCTCTCTCCATCCCCCTTTCCCTCTCTATGTCTCCATGTATCCAAATATCTCTAACTCTATCTATCTATCTACCTGTATCTGTATCTATATATCTATCTCTACCTCCATCATTTTTCTCCATCTCCATCTCTATCTCCATCTCTATCGATTTACCTGTATCTGTATCTATCTTTATCTATATATCTATATCATCTATATCTATATTATATATATACGAATCTCAGATAGAGAGCTATCTATCTATCTATCTATCTATCTATCTATCTATCTATCTATCTATCTATCATGTAATCATTTCTTTATGATCTACTATATCCATCCTGAAGTAACCATTTTTAATTGTCTAGATAAGAAAAAAAATCAGTTTATCTGATGAAGGATAAGTATTGCTTGCCTCCCCAATAATTGCAAAATGAAGTCATATTCTGCTCTTTTACCTAAGCTTTCTTCCAGCTATTTCATCAGAATAAGCTCAGTTAGTTCTGCAGGATTGGCAGCATAGATCAATTAGTGGACATTTTGTTATTCCTTAATGTTCTATGTTTCCCATTAGGCTGTGATCAAAGATAAAATACTAATGGATATCAGTAGGATGGAAGATTGATTACTGACTGATTCAGCAGTTCAATCAGTGCTATCTGCAATTTCAGCATGGATGGCATCTCGGGGGAACTAGGTTGATAGGATGAGCTGAGCCTAGGAAGGGAGGGTAAAAAAAATCAAACTGCTTTAAGAATGCAGATAAGCTCAGATTGCATTAAATGGGGAAAAGGGTTCCATTGTGTAGTGCTGTCTTCCCATTCAAAAGCTTCGCTGCTTAAAATGCACCTTCAAATATTTATGAAAACTAAGGCATTTGTTTCCTTCTTCAGTAAAGTCTCTTTCACAAGAAACAAACAATGGGCAGTCCATCATTTACATGTCATTATTATTTCCTAAAGGAAAGGTTTTTCCAATGGAAACCTTCGCATTTTATTTTAATTTTTTTAAAAAAGATAACAATTTAACATTATATAGGATCCTTTTCTTTTTTCAAAGACTATACAACTTCAAGAGAAATACAGAAATTCCTGAATATATTGAACTTCTCTCAAAGTTTCACATTCTTTGCAAAAAAATCCTTCCTTCCTTCCTTCCTTCCTTCCTTCCTTCCTTCCTTCCTTCCTTCCTTCCTTCCTTCCTTCCTTCATCTCTTTTTTCCTCTCCTCTCATCTCTTCTCCTCCCTTCACCCTCTCCCTCTCGTATCCATGGAGAATTACAAAGATAATCCACTCTTATCTTTCAATTGACCAGGTATTCATCATTTTCTTCTTCTTTTGATGACCACATAATCCCTTGTGGAGTGGAGTTTGGGTAACTGAATGGAGCTGAGTGTTTGCTGGCCAGATGTCCTTCCTGTCACCAATGTGGAGTTTTGTTCAGCAGATATATTCTCATTGTGCCCAGAGCGAAAAGTATCTGCCTCTACCTAGGATTGAATTTCAGTTGACCAGGTGTTCTTAATTGGATATTACTTCTTGTAATTACTTTATTTTAAAAAATGAACCCAAAAATAAATTCAACTTGATCTCAGTAAGCAGACTCCTGTGAAGATATTAGCTCTGTAATAAAACACAAAACAAGAGAGAATAATGAAGCTTACCATATTGTTATGATCCTTGGTGACATAATAGCAACTCTTCCACCCCAAAATTAATTCACAATGCCTCATCAAGTACCAATATACAGCAATGTTCCTAGTTGCCTACTTTCTCTTCCTGTTGGTCTTATAGAAGTCTTTTGAAACCAGTTGACCATCTCAATATGTGGGCCATAGCCTAGCAGCAGGCAGGCTGCCAAAACAATTTCATTTTTTTCTTTATACCTTAGTAGAAGGAGAGGAGACAGATGAGATGAGTTCAGTGAAACAAATTGGCTGTTTCAGATTCAGAATGAAATCAGAACATGGAAAATTGCAGGATTTCAGATACCACTTGTGAGGTTAAATAGGCTGGACTCATTCCACGAGGCAGAAAAAGAACATTTTTCTGCTTAGAAGAGGTATTCAGCTGACGTTTGGATCAGTAATTGTCCACCTTGAGAGCAAAAACTGCAACTGGGTACATGGGAAGAATGTTGAGGGTAGTGTGTGTGTGGGGAGGATGTGGCTGTGTGTTTGTACATATGTGTACATGTTTACATTGTGGGCAATCTCTCCCATTTTTTTTTAAAAAAATCCATTTTATGCAAGGCAATCCAGAAATAAATGATATAGGTTTTTTGCTTCCGAATGATGTGATTCTCATGAAATATGTGATTGTGTAAGAATCATGTGTAATAACAACAACTATGAAATCATTTTTTTTTTTTTTTAAGAATTGCATTCGGGAGCTTTTTAAAGATAAAGCTCTCTAGAAAGATAGAGCATATCTCAAATGTTCAGAAAGGTTTTAGGTATCGGAGAGATCGTTAATTCCATTCGTTTCTTTTTCACAGTATTTCTTTGCAAGATCTTGCTTTTTTTGCACACTTGACAAATGCTATTCCATAGCTTTTTGTGTGCTATACTCTGATGCTACTTAAAATTACATTTAATATACTTACTGAGCTTTTGTTAGCCTCTGCTGAAATCGTCAGAGTATTAAGCTACCATTACAGAGATCTTTGCCTTTATATATCATTAATCAATTTAGCCCTTGCACACAGGATTGGCCCTTCCAACCGCCTCCCACCTGTAATTAGCTCTGTTGTTTTTGCTTCCATCATGTTGGTCAAAGGAGGCTTATCTATTATTGTTGCTTCCTCGGATATATATATTCAAACTGTGCATTTTTGTACACTTTTGTTTTCATTTAAAACCACGATCCTCTTACTTTCATAATCATATACATCTCAAAAGTGCCTTTTCAAAAAGCAACTGAACTGAAAAGCTTCTTGCATGAGAAGCGAAACATTTTCCAAGGAAGAATAAAGTCCAGTTGCCTTTTGAAAAAGCATCTTTGGGACAACCTTGACCTGGATGACTGAGAATCTCCATAGATATAATTATTTGCACTTTCCTTCAACATAATTTTTTTGTTTTTCTTGTCTCATTTCCTCTCCTCTCTTTTCCTGTCTTCTATTCCATTCCACTTCCTCTCCTCTCCTCCATTCTACTCTCCTCTCCTCCATTCCACTCTCTCCTCCTCCTTTCCATTCTCATTTCCTCTCTTCCATTCTCCTCTCCTCTCCTCTCCTCCATTCCATTCCACTCTCCTCTTCTCTGTTTGGTTTCTCTTTTGAGCCATTAAATGTAGCAGCAATTAATTTAGTCTTTACCATGAAAGTAATACTACACTGGCATTTATTTACATTAAAAGTTTGTTTTAATTAGCATTGCACCTATATTCCCTTTTATAATGCTCAGATATGGTTCTCCTTCCTTTAGAAGAGTTGATTTTTTTTTTTTGTTCACATTGATTCTCTCAACAAAATATTTCTTATAACATGTTCAGAAGAAAGTGTCCATTTTCTGCCACATTCTGGCTCCTGTTTTCAGTTTCCACTTGACTTAATAGAAAATGATTAACTAAAACAATGTTTCCCTTTGAAAGGTTTCATTAGAATGTATTTAGGAATTGAAGCATAGTTTAACACTACCATTTTATTTGCTGGTTGGGATACATTTATTGAAGCTGCAATCTAATGGTAAGGGATTTTTTTTAAAAAAAACTTATTTTATGGAACTATTCCAGGAGAGTGAATTGTCCTAGGCCACATGCCTAGAGCAGAGGTAGGTATTCAGCCAGTTCTGACCAGTTCTGGAGAACCGGGAGCAGAAATTTTGAGAAGTTCAGAGAACCAGCAAATCCCGTTTCTGACTGGCCCCGCCCCCATCTATTCTCTGCCACCCAAATCCTAGCTGATTGGCTGGGTCTTCTTTTGTTGCCCTGCACAGGAGAAGGGAGCTGGAAAGCAGGTTAGTGGGGTGGGGAGGGAAT
>BHEV01006742.1:0-11709 GCA_004319985.1 Emydocephalus ijimae | reverse complement strand
GAGGTCTTGCCGCCGGACAGTAGGGATGAGCTGCTTGAGGGTCTTCCAGGAAACCATCGAGAGGGACGATCCTGAATCGACATCCATCAGGCAGGGCTGGTTTTCAATGGCCACTTTCACTCGGATCTTCTTGCCATCAAGAGATGAGGCGTGACCAATCGTGATAGTTTGGTGAGCCTCTTCTCGCTTCGTTGAGTGGTTTAGGGTTTTGTTTCTGTAGGAGTGGTTGTTCCATTGGTGGTTCACGGGTTCTCGCTTTACAGGACGGCTTCCTGTCTGTTGGCAATAGTTAGCCCCCCTCGAGGGCTGGCTGGGTCCTGGCTTGCTTCTACAGACCCATCTGATATGGCCTCTTTTCCCCCACACATGGCAGAGCGCGTCGAGGAATTTGCATTCTGACCGGGGGTGGCTTGCTCCACAACCAGTGCATTGATACTGCGATTTCTGGCGTTGGTCCCGTTCGGACCGAAGTCGGTGGACCTCTTCTTCCTCGGTTTCTGATGACGATTCGAGGTCCTTGTGGTGGGCTGTCGTACACTGTCCTTCTGACTGAGGTGAAATTTCACGGGCGAGTTGGCGAAGCGGGGCGTGGGTGCAGCGCATTTGGGCAGCCGACTTCCTGGTTGCTTCTGCTGCAGTAGCTTCAGCGATGGCATCTTTAAGGCTAATGTCACCTTTCGCCATCAGCTTACTCGGTGTGCCTGGAGCATCTAATCCCAGAACTATTCGGTCTCTCAGGGCTTCTTCTAGGTTGGCAAACTCGCATAGGCCTCCCAGATTCCGGAGATCCGCTATGAAATCAGCAACACTTTCGCCCTTCCACTGACTTCTCTGGTAAAATTCATGCCTTCTAACGAGCGTTGGCACAGTCGGTGCATAGTGGGCCCTCAGCAGGGGTTCGAGGACATCCCAGTCCATAGACTTTACTTCTGCCGGTTTCGCTAGTGCCTTGGCCATCTTGAATACGGTCGGCCTGCAATGAGTTCGGAATTCCGCCCGTTTCTTTCCGGTAGTGGCATCCTTCAAATTGTTGGTCTCCAGAAACATCTGGAAACGATTCATTATGAGTCCCAGTCTTCTTGTGCCCAGTCGAATGGAGTGGGTGGTCGGGTGCCGCCGGACATGATTCCGCCGTTGGTGCGTTTCAGCTACGTGTTCTGTTATCGTTCTTCGTCGTTCAGTCAGCTCTGACGTCTCCACATCCCATCCTCGTCGCCAGTGTTAAGTTCTGTGCATGGGCGCTAAGGAGGAGACGAGCCAGTGAACAGTGAACTTCAAACTCTTTATTTACATGTGTAACAGCTCAGCTCTATGGCCGCAATGGCCCCCTTTATATAGGCAAACTCTTGAGTATTTAACCAATGAAAACACAGGGAGCACAAGCTCCGTTAACCAATGGGAGAGGCTCGTTAATAGCCAATCAGATTCTCCTGAACGGACCAATCCGATGTCGCTATTATCGGCCAATCAGAAGTGCAGGGCCAGAACCCTGCACTTTACTTCAAGCTCTTAATAATCTTTATTCAAGTACTTTTATTAATTCACAACACTATCCAAATCACTAAGCAATGCCGGATCATATTTTGCTGCCATATCCTCATCACTTGAACTCATATCTGCTACAGGAGCAGAATCCAAAACCGGAGCCACAACATACATGTATGTATGTATGTATGTATATTTAGTTCACAGGCAGAGCGGACTCCATCAGCTAATGGTGTTGGCAAGTAGTATAAAGCTGGGGTCCCTAACTACAGGGCCCCGGACTGGGACCGGTCCATTGATCATTTTGTACCAGGCCGCAAAGAATGAATAATCGTGATTAAAATATATATAAAAATATGTTTTTGCTTCCGGGTGTCTTATTTTGAAAGACAACCACTTCCGCCATTGCCTAACTTCCACGCTTCACTCTTTGGCACGTATTTATCCTGCATGAGCAATGCAAGCTAGCCCTCGCAAAAATGAGCCAGAAAAAACATTTTGGTGAGTTGATATTATAGTGTAATAGTTCATGAAAGTGCCTAATATAAAATGTAATTGTTGCATTCAGATCACATACTAAATATAATGATTAAGGTTTTTGTTATTGGAACCTTCACGCCCCTACCTGGTCCTTGAAAAAGTGTTTCTGCGTGAAACTGGTCCCTGATACAAAAAAGGTTGGGGACCACTGGTATAAAGTACAGGCTCATAGAATATGATGGCATAATGGAGAATCTCATGGTGCAGGGAATATCTTCTAGAGCAGTCTATCCCCCTGTTGACTTGAGGGATTCTGGGAGCTGAAGTCCACACAAAGTTCCCAGGTTTGAAAAATGCTGCTCTAGCCCTGAAGTGTTGCAACTGTAGATAAAAAGTCAACCACCCTTGCTCCTAAAGGTCCATTTTTCTTAACCAGCTGCTCCTGATCCACTTGCTGAAGAATTCACCAAAGGACACATGACCTTCCTATCATCTGACCTGTCAACACCAAGTCACTTGCCACTATCTCTTTTTCCCAGATTCTGGACCCAAATGGAGGCAAACAGGAACTGAACCTTTGCTTCTAGCAGCACCTGGCTTTGCTATCGCTAAGGATAGAGGCTGTATCAGCCCATGCCTTGTCCCAGCACTTGACTCACAAAGTGGTCCTGGTGTTTGCTCACCTCCAAATGCAGATAGTGCCTGTCAGCAGAGAGAAAAGCTCAAATAGTAACAGAGTCAAACAAGGGTCCTCTCTGCTATAAAGGAAGTGTTTCAGATGGCCTTGACATCGTCCAGTTTTTCCCACATACACATTTAATTCAGGGGTGGGCTTCAAATGTTTTAGCAAAAATCTGCCTGGTTTCTGAGTGGGCGCAGCCACGGTGGCCGCAGCCTAGTCAGCCTCCTAAACCATAGTGGGGGGGGCATTTTTGCCCTCCCTGGGCTCCAAAGGTTTCCTCAAGCCTCCGGAAGGGCAAAAATGGCCTCCCTAAGCTCTGGAGGCTCTCTGGAAGCCGGAAACGGGCCCGTTTCTGGCCTTCTCAACTTCCAGGAGACCCATTTTTTGCCTGCCCTGAGCCTCTGTGCGTGCCCTGCACTTACCTGCATCCAAAACAGGCCACATGGAGAGTCCTGGGAGGGGCGGGGGGGCATCCAGAAGTGGGATTTGGGGGTTCTCCAAACTGCACAGATTCTTAGCAAGGGGCTCTCCCAAACCCCAGCAGCCCACCCCTGGTTTAATTTACAACCACAGGACTGGTGGTGTCAACTCTCCACTAAAATAAAATGAAAATGATATCAAAGCTATCCCAGCCATAACGATTTACCTCTTGGGCATTTGCACGTTGCATGGCCTGGGGTTTGGGAAACCTGTCCAGGCAGGAAAAAAATCTAGATGCTGTTGTCCAAGTGCGTACTTCCAAAAAGTAAGGCATTTCCAGGAAATCCAGACTGCAAGGAAAGGTATAAGCTCAGTGATGTCCCAGGGCTGCATAGCTTGATCAGGCCTTTCCAGGACCCCTGCTAGTCAAAGGAGATCGTAATTGTCGGAAGAAGAATAAGCCTTTGGTTCCACCATGCAAGTCCACAAACTGTCCTCTGCCAAAAATTTCCTGGGGTCCTGGAGGCTACAACTATGCTTGGGACTTGGGGGATCAGCTGGATGTACCTTTTTTTTTTTAAAGGTTGGAGGAGCACACATTTACAAGTTTGGTAGCTACCTCCTCCTTGATGGAAAGAAGCAATAATCATGGCTTGATTTTAGCACAATGCCATAGTGTGCAGGAATCAAATAAGGAATCTTTTGAGAGGTTGAGTTTCTATGTGCCCCTTTTGGCTGTCACTACTGTTAAAAGCCATTGATTCATACCTGGAATGGGACAACTTACCACGGTCAACTTTCTGTAGGACAACTCACCACAAGATGATGTAACAATTCAAGGGTTTAAAATAAAATAAAAAATATTGTAGTTTTTGTCAGTCACATTTCATTTGTCCCTCCTTTTGTATGCTTTCATTATTCTATTCCACCATTTCTTTCATAGTAGTATAACCCTTGTCCCGCAGCGAGTTGCCCTGGCGACAAGTTAGCTATGGCAAGTTGTCCCACAGCAAGTTGATCGCAGCAAGTTGGCCATGGCAAGTTGGCTGTGGTGAGTTGGCTGCAGCGAATTGCCCTAGAACCCCGGTAGCAATAAGGGGATATGAAGATTTTCTTTGGATTCTGGTGTAATACATACACCAGCTGACAATTGAAAAGTTCAGCCCAAAACCTATTCATTTTGATATGAAAAAAGAAATTGTTGCAATAATATCCAACCATTTCTAACTCCCCCCCCTCCCCCTTCTCAGCACTCCACTACCCCAACATCAATATTACTGTGGACATGCAGGGTGGAGAGCTCTGCATTTTGTAGTGACTGGTTCATGCTTGCAAAGCCCTCACTAGGAGTTTCAGGGATGTCCCAGGGCTGCATAGCTTGATCAGGTCTTTCCAGGACCCCTGCTTGTCCAAGGAGATCGTGCTAGACTCAAGGAATGAATGATTTGGCTTCAGATGAAGCAGGCCCCTATGCTCCTCCCACGCTTGCACAGTAGCCCTTGTTCATGCTGCCCTAGAAAGAGAGATGACCAGACCCCAAGGGAAGTTGGAGAGTTGCAGCCAAAGCACCTGCTGTAGAGAAAATTCAGTTTCCCTAAGAAGCATCCAAAACTGTAGAGGCATTTACTGGCTGCTCTTTTATTTATCAGAGCAGCTGCAAGTGACAATTCTGCCTTCTGACTGGCCTGAGCCTTTGTTCCTGCAGAGCTGAAAATGCCGCCCAAATCCTTTCTTTGTACCAGGATTATATGCTTGAAAAGAACTGAACAAATTGCATTTAGACTGATCCAAATGGTCCATTTCCCTTATTGTGCTGTCTTTAAGGGTGGGGGGAGGGTTGGGAGGGCAGGAATGACAGTACTTAGGAATCAAAGCAGAGCTGGCAACAAACAGCATTAATGCATGATAGAAAGATTGAATTGGCTTTAATTATCACATGTAATTACAAGAGGCTGCTTTCCCACAACCTCCCCCACAGGCACAACCTCAGACTTTATGCAGGCATCTCCAGAATGCACTCACGGTCCTCGAGATGCGAGTTCATTGTCAGTAACAGTATCTTTCCACAGTCTTCCATGGTCCTTACTGCCACAGTTGTTAAATGCATTTTCACACAAAGCAGAACCTCTAAAACATTGGTAGATTGAAGCAATGCTTTAGGCAATGCTCTCCTTGACTGGAGGGTTGAAGAGCTAGAGATACCTAGTCATAAATGAACAATTACTCTTTTGGTATATCTTCTTTCATCTTACGACTTCATTGTATTGAGACCTTGGTGTCATAAGAAACACTGATTTAGAGAAGTGGTATGTGTTGTGAATTAATAAAAGTGCTTAAATAAAGATTATTAAAACCTTTAGAAAAGTGCAGGGTTCTGGCCCTGCACTTCTGATTGGCCGATAATAGCGACATCAGATTGGTCCGTTCAGGAGAATCTGATTGGCTATTAGCGGGCCTCTTTCATTGGTTAAGGGAACTAACGCTTCCCGTTTCTTATTGGTTATTTGATCAGCAGCTTGCCTATAAAAAGGGCTATTGCTGCCGTAGTTTTAGCTCTGTTCCACAATGTTAAATAAAGAGTTGAAGTTCACTGTTCATCGTCTCGTCTCCACTTCTTGCGCCCATGCGCAGAACATAACAGTATGATTTACCATTTACCATCAGCTATTGCCCAACTTTTATGCCCCCAAAAATGAACCTGCCACATAGAGTTGTGCTAGATTAAACAAAATAGAAACCTGCTTAAGGCACCATAGAGTTTTCCACCCAAGTTATTATATCCTTAACTTTTTCACTGCCATATTCAACTTCAGTTTTTCTGTAACTGTCCTTATCTGCAGTGTTCAACTTTTAATGTACATTGTTTAAAAACAAAGATTTCTTTGATTTTTTTTCTTTGACCAAAGTTTAAAAATTTGGTTTGGAAGTGTTCTTTGTTTCTAACTTATGGCATGAAATTTTCAGTTCCACCAAGGGGCAGCATTGTTGGGCTGTCCTTAAGGCACCAGTTAGTCTTAATCTGCCTCTGGTATAGGTAAAGATAAAGGTTCCCCTCGCACATGTGTGCTAGTCATTTCCAGCTCTAGGGGGAAGTGGTCCAGAGGTGGGTATTCAGCAGGTTCTGACCAGTTCTAGAGAACCGGTAGCAGAAATTTTGAATAGTTCGGAGAACTGGGAAAAATCTCTGACTGGAGATTTTACAGTATCCTTCCCCTGCCACACCCACCAAGCCACACCCACAGAACTGGTAGTAAAAAATTTTGAATCCTACAAAGCCGAAGAGCCAGCGCTGTCTGAAGATACCTCCATGGCCATGTGGCCAACATGACTTAAACACTGAAGGTGCATGGAATGCTCTTACCTTCCCATCAAAGTGGCCCCTATTTTTTTATATGCTTTTGAACTGCTAGGTTGGCAGAAGCTGGGACAAGTGACAGGAGCTCACTCCATTACGCGGCGCTAGGGATTCGAACCACCAAACTACCAACTTTTCTGGTTGACAAGCTCAGCGTCTTAGCCACTGAGCTACCACGTCCCTGGACCTCTGGTATAGAGACTCCTACAATCCAGACAACCAGACAACCACCATATAGCAGCAACAGGCTACCTTTCTATATCTCTCTGCTGCTATTTCATAGTCACTTGGAGCTTTGCAGTCCTTTATAAATACAATGCCAAGGCATAGAAATATGCCTTGTTTCTTTCATTGGAATAGTCAGAACTGCACTATTTAAATTTCAAATAGAGATTTCTAGTGATTTTCACTTCATATTTTAGAAACAAAAATCCCTGCTCACAGAAAACTAATATGGCAGAGAGATTAACCTACTGCTAAATCATGTCTCTTTCCCACAGTGGAAATAGACCCTAGACCCAGAATAAGAGGAATTATTCTATAGATAAAAGTAAAAACATAAACTAGTATTCATATCTAAGCCACATCACTATCATTCTTTCCTCAAACCAGGCTAGCTTATATTGTGAAACTAAATCTTAAAAAGGACACAATTTTTTAAAAGTATGGCCTTTTCTACCATCAACTTCCCATGAATTTCTGGAATAGAGTGGGAGGAAGGCTCATTCAAATAATTTTTCCTCACCGAGTGCTTTCAATATGTGTCAGACTACAGTCTCCTAAACCCCATTTGGAATACCATTTGAAGGTTATGGGAGTTGTAGTCCAGCATAAAGAGCAGGCACCTGGCTGAGGAAGGCTGCTATAAACCAAGTACCTGGGAGGCCATCATCTAGGAATTGTAGTCTCCCTTACCAGGGAGAACCAAAGACTCTCTGAATTAGCTAGTAAAAAAAAAGTTAGAAAAAAACTTTTTTTTTCTTGCCAGGTGATCATATCCAATGGTTCCACAGGATGTAACCCACATCCCAGGCATCCACTTTTTTTCCAAAAAACCCCTGCTGAAATAAATACCGTACCACAAGTTCAGGGGCGGAAGAGGTTATGTGATTTTTGGAGATGCTGAACTAAGTTGTATGTAGAGAGAGAAAACAAACACACACACAAAGCATGTCTACTGAGTGAAGGAGGAAAAAATTGCATAATTGCTGGGGAGAGGAAGGCTGAGCCCGAGTTTGGCAGATGATCAGCCACCTGCACACATACTAAATCCAAGGGGGAAAAGGATCGACTGACATCTTCTAAAAGCTACTGAAATTTCTCTTTGAAGTGTTCTGGTTCTCTAGAAACAAAAGGAATGTGCTTTCTTTTGTTGGCAGGACGTGGGCTAAGCTTTCTGCCAATGAGAAGAGGGGCAAAGTAAGTCCATATCCCTTCCATGCTCTTTGGGACCTGCTACTGGGATTGCTAAAGGATCTCTGTGAAAATGGACCATTTGGACAAAAGAAGCAAAATAAATTTCAATGGCAGCTTGTGCGGATAAGTCACTGGGATGCTTTCCCGCCCTGTGGGTGAGAAAATAGCCCGAAAGGTGGATCAATCAACCTCATCTAGTCAGTAGAATAAAATGTGGTACAGATCAGGGGATCACTACAACTTTTCATTTCACAGATAACATGAGTCAAAACAACACACAGTGACAAGCCACAGTCATTCACTTTCTGGAAGGAGAGGATCCTTGAACTGAACTGCACTGATTGTATGGATAGAGCAGCATGGGACATGAGGTCTTCCAATTTTGAAATGCGCTCTCAGAGAAGGAAGTGAGCACATATATTTAGATTTTCAGCAAGAGAATTTGGAACTGCTTAACCAGCTCATGCTGAAGACAGTGGAATGCCAGATGTTTTGCTTGCATTTGTGCTTTGAGGTGTTTTTTTTTAAGTGAGTGTGAAATGGTTCTATTGTCTTACAAGCCACAGCTGCACTGGCGTATTATCTAAAACGTTAAATACAGTTCCTCAGTTTTTGTGTATTTCTTTCTTTCATTTTTTTTCGATCTTTAGGGCTTGGGACTTTTTCACCAAGAGTTTCAAAATGCAACCCTTCAGAATGCAATGAGATAAGCGCACATGTGTATGTTCGTACACAGATGCCCCAAGAGCTGGCAACTTTGGACATGAGCCACGCAGAGTAATTTCTAAAGGGTTATCAAGTACATAGAGTCAAGTTACCTTTTATATATATATAATCTGCTTTATTATCGAGCATAAAATAACTGAGTCTTGATTCCAGCTCAGCTTCCTTTACACCTTAATAAACAGTGCAATATTTATCAGATCATTCTTTTGCTCTTCCTATCAACATGAAGGAACTTCATTCTTTGAGAAGTAAAACGTTATTTACATCTTCCATGTGCAACATGAGTTCATGCTGAAGGCTTTCAGGTCCAATTCAGTTCATGTTCTTTCAGCTGAAGCCCAGCTGGAACTCAATAAGCCTTTCCCGACCTCCACATATTGAAAGATATGAGTCAAGGGATGATGGTAATGAGTGGGAAAGTTGACAAAACTTGAGGAAGTGATGTTGCAACATATTCATATATGAGAAATCCATGGCTTCCTGTTAATTAGTTTCCTGTTGTATCTGAAATATCTATTTTACTATTAGAAAAAAAATGGAAAGTTTTAGGGATACACCCTAGCAGAATCTGCACGGCAGTCAGGCAGGCAGGCAAATATGTGAGATAAACGTTTTTCTAGCTTACACTCAATAAAACAGATACATTGTGCTAGTTAAATAGTTTATTCCAGTAAGATTTTTAGCATAGTCAAAACAGTCCATATATCATTCACTAGTTCAGTCCGTCCGGAAATTATTCAGTTGCAAAGTCCAGTGTCGAAAAAGAGGTCAGTAAACTTACAAATATCAGTCCAGTAATATATCTTCTCGCAGTAGAGATATGAAGAAATCAAACCTCCTTTCTTCCTTCAGCAGCAATAGCAGGGAACACGCAGTTAACAAACCATCAATCCATCATAGTCAGCAAGCAATTCAGTAAGCCAGCAATCAATCAAGTTCTCTTGCTCCCTCTTATGGCGGTTTCACAAAATTACATGCTTTGTAGTTTAAAGTGACACACACTTAAATTCACTATCATAGTTTATATATATTATTTTACCCAAACTATGTTAGGTAACCTTGTTATTCCTAACAGAAAGTGTTACTAGCATAGTTTCTGGTGTCAACTATGTCAACAAACTCTCCTTGTCACCACTATATGAGAGATCCAGAGAGCCAGTTTAGTCTAGTGCAGTGATGGCTAACCTTTTCAGCACCAAGTGCCCTAAGTGTGTGCGTGCGCATGCACATTCCTAAAATACAATATGTCCCCATGCATATGTGTGTCCCTCTGCATGCGTCCCACCCCTACACATGCGCTGCAGAAGACCTGAAGACAAGCTGGCCAGCGGAAGGCATGCACACGCCTGCACGGCAGAGCGGAGCTGGGGCAACGGCTTGCATGCCCACAGAGAGGGCTCTGCATGCCACCTCTGGCATGTGTGCCATAGGTTCGCCATCACAGGCCTAATGGTTAAGGCACCAGGCTAGAAATCAGGAGACCATGAGTTCTAGTCCCATCTTAGCTGTGAAAGTCAGCTGGGTGACTTTGGGCCAGTCACTCTCTCTCAGCCCAACACATCTCACAGGTGGTGGTTGTGGGGTAAATAGGAGGAGGAAGGTGTGTTGAATATGTTTGAGTTATTTGTAAAAATAATAAAGGTGAGATATAAATAATCAAATAAACAAATCAAACAAATATGAGTAAATAGATTGTCATCACCTAATTTTCTCTATGATGTTGCATAACATACAGAAACCAATCCCTGTTAAGATTATATTGCTGCTGATTTTTTGGATTCAAAAAAAGGAGAAATATAAAATGTTGCATTCATTTCTGTGGCTTTCAGGCATTAGAATGGTATATATTATCCAGTGGTGGGATTAAAACATTTTTCCTACCGGTTCTGTGGGCGTGGCTTGATGGGCGTGGCAGGGGAAGGATACTGTAAAATCTCCAGTCAGAGGTGGGATTTGCCGGTTCTCCGAACTACTCAAAATTTCCGCTACCGGTTCTCCAGAACTGGTCAGAACCTGCTGAATACCCACCTCTGATATTATCCCATGGGAAGATACTATAAAGATATTGTTTTCATCTGATTGCCAGCCTTAAACTTGGAGCCTGTGTATCAGATCTTCATGAACTGCTATTAGCCTTTTCCAACTTGCATCCTCCAAATATCTTGAAACTTCAGTTCTTGCAATATGTTAATCAGTATGATTTGATATAAATATTAAAATTGCATGGGAACTTCAAATTTGTTGCAGATATTAGCAAGTTCTACAGATATAATTGTAGATGGATAATTGCATGGGGAGCGTTTGTCAATATCATCTCCCTTAGCCATTTTCCCACTCTTGTCAGTCTGTCCTTATCATTCCCAGATAATGTGTGCCCATAAAATGCACTGTTTAAATGGAAGCTAAAGATTAAATGGAAGAAAAGTCATATACATCAACTTCTGTATTTTTCTGCCTACCATGGCAAACTCTAAAAGGCCAATATCCAGAAGCAAAAAATTGTCTTGAATCTATGCATCTCCTGTAAAATCTGGAGAGTAAAAGATCACAAGAGATGTATACATGGATGTATACAAATGAAGCTAGTAAGGGCAGCAGGATCTCTTAGCCCAAAACCTTTGAACTCTACAGCTACCAGATTAAGACCACCCACAAGGTCATATTCTTTAAGTCTAATTGTACCATCAGAATGGTTTGACAGGCAGATTTCTGTCTTCATCGATAGCTGTATTAATTACTGCCATTTAAACGTGGGGTTGCCTTATAGAACATACATTAGAAATAACAAATTGCTTTCAAAGAGAAAGAGGAGGCCTCGTGAAATAAACTGTTCTTCAAACCAGAAATTCTTAGAGTCAGGATGTTAGCATGAGGGCTTTGACCTGGGTGGATACAATTAGTGGTTTTGTGGTTTTATTAAATGTCAGGACTTGGTTGGTTGGTTGAAGGGGATTCTTTGTTTTTATCTTCTTCACTGCCCAGAGTTCCCTGGATAGATGGGTGGTCATATAAGATGGATGGATGGATGGATGGATGGATGGATGGATGGATGGATGGATGGATGGAGATAGATAGATGATAGATAGATAGATAGATGATAGATAGATAGATAGATAGATAGATAGATAGATAGATAGATAGATAG
>BHEV01006741.1:0-30900 GCA_004319985.1 Emydocephalus ijimae | reverse complement strand
TCTGTTATTCTTGGCAGCCTTGCACAGTTTTGGTGAGGCTCGTGCTTATCAAAGTTAATTAGTTTGCAGCAGCCTTTTAACTGGTGATTCGTAAGAATCATTAAAAGGTTTCTGTTCCCTTTGGTTCATGTTTGTTTTATTGGAAAAGGGTTTCGGTCAGAACAAGTCCTCAGACAAAAGATTCTCAATATTGAATACAGCAGAGTCTCACCTGGACTGCAACTGTATCATTAGCAAAACTTGAAAATGTCAAGCCAGCCTGGTGGGGAATTCTGGGATCTGAAATCTATGCATCTTAAAGTTGCCAAGGTTGAGAAACACAGAAATGACAGGACAGGATCCAGCAGGACAGGATGGTTTCTGAATTAATCTACTCAAAGAGTGCATAAGTAGAGCTTTTCCTCTAATAGTTTTCAGTATTATATATCTTTCCTTTGGTTGACAGCCATGAATGGACAACAGCTTGTTCTGATTTCCAGAGCCTAAGACTTCATGATGGGGTGATGTCATCAACTAGCTAGCTTCTGCTGCACTTCCTAGTCTGCACTGCAATTCCTCTTTGTATTAGTTCTCCCTTAACCTACCAAGTGAAGAAAACACAGAGCTTCCTGCCCAAACACAAAGTGGATTGGACGCAATTTGAAAGAGATCTGCCAAAAACAACAAAATAAGTTTTAATTTAATAATGGTTCCATATATTTAGGTGCTCTTCAAGAATATGTGACTCTAATTGATTTGTACTATTTTTTTAAAATGGAATGCCACTGGCGTTGTGGAAATTATCCTTTGGCACCCTAGCAGAATTTGAAACAAGAGGAGTTGACATAAAATTTGTACAGAAGCTGAAACTTAAATCAGAACAAAGTTGCCATTTTTGAATTATTTTTGGTACCCTGAGTGTTGCTACTAAAAGAAAAATAACCTTAATTTTCTTTACAAGACTAATGTGCTGGTCTATTTTATTGTTGAGAGAGATCTTAATAGTGAGATCATTTGTGAAGGCTTATCGTGTAGTGAACTAGCTGGAGTCAGTGCAATCATTTTCAAATAAAAATATTATTGCATTTGCAACCTGCCTTTTATGGCTGAACACTGATATATTTTTAAGCTACCTGTTTGATGGAGCCTTGGAAAAATGAGAATATGCAAGGAGTTTTTTTCCCCTTGGAAAAATAAAGGTGGATGCATTGTTTACAGTCAGAGCCATTTAAAGTTGATCTTTTCAGCAATTCTTCTCTACAAAAAAAAGCCCATGGAAGACTAAATGATATGAGCCTTTTTTTATGGAACTCTCTGTAGGATAAGTAATACTATTGTGTTTTATTAACTGTGAAGGCCACTTCCCTTGTGCTTGAACACTCACTGGCTCTGACTTTTAAATTGTGATTTCTTTGCTTTCTAACTGCAGAGCCAGGGACTTCTAAAGTGGTTATCTCCCTCTCACTTGCTCTGGAGAGAGGGCCAGGAACCCCACCCCCTTTAAAAAAAAAACTTTGTTTCCCACAGGAGGAGATCTCTCTTCCTCAGTTCCAGCTCTGCCTTATCAACAGATGGGTCTGTGATCTTCACCCATAAAGACCACTTGAGTAGAGCTGATTGGCCACCAACCTTTTTGACTGATGTGTGCCTTCAAGTCAGTTTTGATTCCTAGTAAGCACCTAGAAAAATCCCTGTAGTTTTCTTGGCAAGCTTTACAGGTGGTTTGATATTGCCTGCTTCCTAGAGGTGAGAGTGACTGGCCCAAGATCATCCAAATGGCTTTCTGCCTAATGTGGGACTAAACCAAACTAGCTCTCAGCCATCAACTATATAGCATCATATGTGCTGCCAACCCCTTAAAAATCATGGAGACAAGAAGGAGGATTATTTGTAACTTTGAAAAAGGTAAAAGGTTAGAATATTAACTTCCATTCAGTGTGATGAAAGTTGGAAGCCAATTTTTATTGTTGTTTTTGTTGCCTTTTTCTACTTTTTTCTTTTTCTTTTCTTTCAGTTTAGTTTGTCTTAGTTTTTATTATGTTTATTAAAAACTTCAGTGAACAAAAAATAAAAGAAGTCACTTGGCAATTCCTGATGAAGCCTCAAATAGAGGCTCTCAGAGCAGGGGTGGGATTCTACCAGTCCGCACCTATTCACTGGAACCNTCTACCAGTCCGCACCTATTCACTGGAACCGGTTGTTAACATTCTAAGCAGTTCGGAGAACTGGTTGTTAGAAGAAATCACTGGCCTAATCCTGTAAGGAAGGCAGGAAGGAAACATTCTGTTGCTTACAGAAACTGCCTCTCCGTTAACCCTGATTACATTCTTGGCAGAACTAGACTTCCTGTCTCAGGAACTTCTCTGGAGTTTTTTCCCCCTCCTTTGCTGGTACTTTGCTTGTGTGAAGTGACCATTCAAAGTTACAAAGGCACTGAAAAAAGTGACTTATGACCATTTTTCACACTTATGACTATTGCAGCATCCCCACAGTCATGAGAGGCCAGGCGAGGAGATGCGTGCCTCAATGTGAGTGATATTGAGTTGGCTATGCCCAGCCAATAACATGACCACCAAGCCATGTGCACCCAGTCACATGACCATCAAGCCACGCCCACCAATTAAGCCATGACCACAGAACCAGTTGTTAAAAAAATTGAATCCCACCCCTGTCTCAGAGGCTATACTGAAGGGCATGAACGTGTGGTCCTCTCACCACATCCAACCCATCATATTTAAGGGATGAGAAACATACTACAAAGGACAATTTGGTCAGACAACCTATACAAAAGAGAATGCCCAAACTAACATACATCTCTTAAAACAGATTGTGGCATGTTTACCTTTAAGATATTGGAATATCTCCAAAAGGCAAGTGTGTCATACTTCTCACACATGACCTTCAAGGTCCATATGAGGAAAGCAGCTGGGACATATCCTTGTCGAAAATGATCATGAGATCCACATCACAGCAATGGGCTGACTCTGCCACAGTTCCCCTAAATTCCAATAATTGGGCTCCAACCCCAGCATTTTCAAAAAAATCATCTCAATCTTTGAGAGGCCAGTTTTGTACCTCCTAGCAACTCCTACCAAATCCAAAGCGGAAGAATTCATCTGATGCTTCCTGTTAAGTTCTGCGCATGGGCGCAAGGAACAGAGACGAGACGGTGAACAGTGAATTTCAACTCTTTATTATACATTCTGAACAGAGCAAAACCCTAGAGCAAAAGCAGCCCTTTTTATAGGCAAGCTGCTGCTCTAGTAACCAATAGAAAACGTGGAGTATTAACCCCCTTAACCAATGAGAGTGGCTCGTTAACAGCCAATCAGATTCTCCTGAACGGACCAATCCGATATCGCTATTATCGGCCAATCAGAAGTGCAGGGCTAGAACCCTGCTATTTTCTAAAGCTTTTGATAAACTTTATTTGAGTATTTTATTAGTTCATAACACCCCTTCCCCCCGGGTTCCGTTTGGGGGATGCGGTGACATAATCTCTGAGGTAGGAAGGTTGCTTCGACTGTCTATTGGATTTACGCTGTCCCACCGGTTCTTGTCTGTAAGCCTGTTTTGGTGGGGCGTTTTCAGGCAAGTCGGGTGCTGGTGGTTTTTCGTTGGACGACTCGGTGCCGCTAGTGTTCTCGTCGTTGTCCTCTGGCCCTTGCGGACTTGCCTCTGTTGGGTTGTTCCTCTGTGGCGAGGCCACCCCCATCCTTGATCCTTCTTCACTTGTCACGCCCAATGGCTGACTTCTTTCGTTCCTGCTTTCCGCCATCTCGAATTTGGTTTCTTCGACATCCCCTCCCCCCTTAGTTTGGGAGTTACCGGAGTCACGGAAACTAGGTTGTAGCCTCAAGTGAAGCTGATCAATATGGCGTTTCCATATTTTTCCGTCGCAGGTTTTCATCCGGTACGACCTGGGTCCAGTGGCTTGAATAACAGTGGCCTCGATCCACAACGGTTCACCAGAGAGGTTTCTGGCGAAAACTAAGCCGCCTATCTGGAACTCGTGGCATTTTCCACTAGATCCACAGGGTTTCTCTGGCTCGGAAGACGGGTGAAGCCAGTCGAGGTGGGAGTGGAGTTTGCGTCCCATCAATAGTTCCGCTGGAGTCTTGTTGGTGACACTGTGCGGAGTGATGTGTTGGAGAAGGAGTATTCTATTTATCTTATCTTCAATGTCCCCATAGTCCATCTTGTAGAGGGTTTTTTTAACAAACTGTACCAAGCACTCGGCTCTTCTGTTAGCCGCAGGGTGCACTGGCGAAGTTAGTGCATGGCGAATACTGCGGTCCGCTAAGTATTGTTCAAAAGAAAGTGCGGTAAACTGGGGTCCATTGTCGGATACCAGAAAGTCTGACAGTCCATGCGTCGTGAATAATCTGTTCAACTTCCGGATGACAGACTCAGTTGTTGTACTTTTCATTTCGTGGATCTCGAGCCAGCTTGAGTAGGCATCCACTGTTAATAGGAATGTATGTCCCTTAGTAGGTCCCGCAAAGTCAATATGAATGCGGGACCACGGTCCTCGAGGTGTTTCCCATTCTGTCGGAGTTGCTTTTGGTGGGGCATTGCTAACCTCCTGGCACTTATAACAAGTCTTTACCCAGGCTTCGATTTGTTTGTCGATGCCCGGCCACCACACATAGCTTCTTGCGAGCGCTTTCATACGCACGATGCCGGGGTGGCCCTCATGCAGTGTCTTTAGTACCGCTTGTTGTAACCGCTCTGGGACTACGACTCTATCCCCCCACAGGATGCAGCCCTTTTGCGAAAAAAGTTCCATTTGTCGATTCTTGAAGGGAATGAAGTCGTCAGGGGTTTGATCTACTGGCCATCCTTGTTCGACCCAGCTCAGAACCCGCTTTAAGACAGGATCGCATTTTGTTTTGATCGCGATATCTCTAGCGGTCAGCGGCGGTGAATGTAGCGTCTCAATCTGGAGCGTTGTAAGGGTTGGAGCTGGGTCATCGACAGTTTCTGGAAGTGGTGCATGGCTCAATGCCTCAGCGTGGGGAATGGCTTTCCCCGGGCGGTGCTGCAGCTTATAATTGTACACAGCCAAAAACTCCAACCAGCGAGTCATTCTAGGTGATAATATATAGGGGGTTGGCTTGTCTCCCGCTATAATCCCCAGCAAAGTTTTGTGGTCGGTAACAATAGTAAAAACTCATCCATAAACATATTCAAAAAACCGTTTAACAGCAGATGCAACAGCAAGAGCCTCTTTATCGATTTGACTATAGTTACGTTCAGCCTTTGATAGAGTTCTTGAAAAATAGGCAATAGGGGCTTCACTCCCGTTTGGTAACACATGGCTCAAAATGGCTCCTACTCCAAAGGGTGACGCATCACATGTGATTGTTAAAGGCAAAGTCTTGTTATACTGCATTAAAACAGCATCTGAAGTTAATAGGTTTTTCACTTGTCGGAACGTGCGTTCCTCTCGGTGCCCCCAAACCCAGGTTGCTTTTTTATCAAGAAGCCGATGTAGGGGCTCAGCTACGGTCGCTTTGTGGGGCAGGAAGATGTTGTAAAAATTAATAAGCCCCAGGAAAGCTTGGAGATCAGTCTTATTTCTGGGTCTTGGGGTGTTCTTGATTGCCCTTAACTTGCTACTGGTGGGGTGAATGCCTTGTTTATTGATTAGGTACCCCAGGAACTCTACTTTATCTGTACACAGTTGACACTTATTTTTTTTAACTTTAAGGCCAGAGTCTTTAAATTTCTGGAGAACGAGTCTAAGATGCTCCTTTAGTATTTCTCTATTTGGGGTAGCAATTAAAACGTCATCAAAGTATGGTACGACCCCTTTTATTCCCTGTAACAGTCCCTCCATCAAGCTCTGAAAGATCCCTGGGGCCACGCTAACTCCGAATTGGAGTCGGTTGCACTTAAAAGCGCCTTGGTGCATAACGATCATTTGTGCCTCTGCTGTTTTTTTATCGACAGGCAGTTGTTGGTATGCCTGTGCTAAATCCAATTTCGCGAAGACCTTTCCGCCCCCAGGGAATGGAGGAGGTGTTGTACCACCGGTACCGGGTAAGCGCTCTGTTGAAGGGCGTGATTCAGGGTGGCACGGTAGTCCCCACAAATCCTTAACGATGCATCCAGTTTGATGGGTTTTACGATTGGGGTTTCCCAAGGAGCATGGTCGGTTGGTTCTAAAACACCCTGGGCTATTAATTTATTAAGCTGCTTGTCAATCTTTGGTTTAAGGGCAAAAGGGACTCGACGAGGCTTAAGGCAGATGGGGGCCACTTCAGGGTTAAGGTTAAATGATATCGGGGTCCCGTTGTACTCGCCTAGTTTGTCTGCAAAAACATCCTGGAATTCCTGGACGAGGGCCTCCTCCCAGTCATTTGCTGCTGGTCTGGTGAATGCCAGCTACCTCAATCCCAAGTGGAGTGAACCATTGAAGGCCTAACAAACTAAGCCAATCACGGTCGATGACGGTCAATGGTAAGGATGCAGTACGATTTTTGAATGAGATCCGGACCAGGCTTCATCCAACGACCGGAATTCGGTTTCCTTGATAGTCCTTGAGAATGATTCTTTGGTTCTGAGGTCTTGCCGCCGGATGGCAGGGATCAATTGTTTCAGGGTCTTCTAGGAAACCATCGAGAGGGACGATCCTGAAACAACTTCCATCACTCAAGGCTGGTTCTCGATGGCGACCTTCACTCGGATTTTCTTTGTATCTAATGATGATGCGTGACCAATCGTGATGGTTTGGTGTGCCTCTTCTCATTTTGTTGAATGGGCTAGTTGTTCCATTGATGGTTCGAATGTTCCCGATTCACAGGACAACTTCCTGTGGGTTGGCGATAGTTGGTCCCCCTCTGAAATGGGCTGGCTCCTATCTTGCTTCGACAGACCTTTCCGATGTGGCCTCTCTTCCCACAAATATGGCAGAGCGCGTCGAGGAATTTGCAGTCTGATCATGGGTGGTTTGCCCCACAGCCTGCGCATTGATATTGCAGTCTCTGGTTATGATAGTGGCGTTGGTCTCGTTCAGACCGGAGCCGGTTGACTTCTTCCTCATCACTTTCTGATGACGATTCGAGGTCCTCGTGGTGGGTTGCCGTTGCATGTCCCTCAAGGCGAGGTGAGGTTTCGCCGGCGAGTTGGCGGCGCGGGGCGTTGGTGCTGCGCATTCGGGCGGCTGACTTCCTGGTTGCTTCTGCTGCAGTAGCATCAGCGATGGTATCTGCAAGGCTGATGTCGCCTTTCGCCATCAGCTTGCTTTGCACGTGCGATACATCTAATCCCAGAACTATTCGGTCTCTGAGAGCTTGTTCAAGGTCGGCGAACCCACAGAGGCCTCCCAGGTTCTGGAGATCTGCGATGAAATTTGCAATGCTTTCTCTTTTCTGCTGGGCTCTCTGGTAAAATTCATGTCTTCGGACAAGCGTTGGTACGGTAGGTGCATAGTGGGCCCGTAGGAGGGACTCGAGGACGTCCCAGTCCATGGATTTCACCTCAGCTGGTTTTGCCTGTGCCTTGGCCATCTTGAAAATGGCAGGTCCGCAGTGAGCCAGGAATACCGCTCTCTTTTTCCCAGTAGTGGCATCCTTCAAGTTGTTGGTTTCCAGAAACATCTGGAACCGGTCCATGTATGAGTCCCAGTCTTCTTGTGCTGGGTCGAATGAAGCGGGTGGTATGGTGCCGCCGGTCATGGTTTCCGCCGTTGATGCGCCTTCAGCCACATGCTCTGTTTAGTGCTCTGTAGTGTTCAGTCAGCTCTGACGTCTCCGCATCCCACCCTCGTCGCCAGTGTTAAGTTCTGCGCATGGGCACAAGAAACAGAGATGAGATGGTGAACAGTGAATTTCAACTCTTTATTATACATTCTGAACAGAGCAAAACCCTAGAGGAAAAGCAGCCCTTTTATAGGCAAGCTGCTGCTCTAGTAACCAATAGGAAACGTGGAGTGTTAACCCCCTTAACCAATGAGAGTGGCTCGTTAACAGCCAATCAGATTCTCCTGAACGGACCAATCCGATATCGCTATTTTCGGCCAATCAGAAATGCAGGGCTAGAACCCTGCTCTTTTCTAAAGCTTTTGATAAACTTTATTTGAGTATTTTATTCGTTCATAACACTTCCCATCACAGGAAGTAGAGACAATGAATATTGTCATGTCATGTGCTCAAAAATATTCCTTTCTTTTGTTTTCGTTGAGATTCCTGAATCATACTGTTTCTTCAAATATGTCAGTTTTTATAAAATACATTTGTACAGCTGTCAAGTGGCCTGCATTGGTTTCCTTTATAGAAGGCTATAAAAGTAACACATAGTCTTATCTTCTATTTTGGCTGAATGTTCTTCAGAAAGAAATTATTATAGGAACTATTTCCTTATAAAGAGTAGCCATCCAAAGATGGGAACCTAAGGGCCATAGTCAGCCTTATCAAATAGGTCAGGTCAGGAAATAAATTTCAAGGAAGATGAAAATAATTTTCTTGAGATTGCCTATAACAACATAATATTTCAAATCTTAATGCAATATTCAAATCCCCTTCACAACATTCATGTATTCCAGCAAATCAGGGAGGCATCTGATTAAGCTGCTTCTAAATATTGACTTATTTTTCGGGGCTTTAAAGATATGTTTCATCCATTTTTGCCTATGTAACAGTTCTTGCATATTTGTCTGTCAAGATAATCTTCCTTGTTATCAAGTATCTTGGTACCGTGTTCCTTCCAAAATAAGACCCAACCAGAAAATAAACCCTGGCATGATTTTTCAGGATGCTCATGATATAAACCCTGCTCCCAAAATAAGCCCCAGTTAAGATGGTTATCCAGATGGATGCATTTAATACGGTATTTTTCCCAAAATAGGACCTAACATATGTTTTGGAGCAAATATTAATGTAAGACAAGGCCTTATTTTGGGGAAAACATGGCATGTCTCACTTCAGAATGTCAAGGTTCCTCCCTGCAGAAAAAATGTTAAAAATCTTTTCCACTGGAGACAGGGCATACAATTTATCCTGTCATCTTTAAAAAAGAAAGAAAGGAAAGAAATCTGTCAGTATTCCCAACTGGCACCAACACTTCTCTCCTTTGTTTAAATTTTGTGTGGTTGAACTCATTTCCTGGCTTTTTTTTTTTTTCAAATCTAAAGAAGAGAGTGGTGTCATCTTAACAGAATAACAGAATTACACAATTGGAAGGGACTTTGTAGGTCTTCTAGTGCTATCCTCTGTTCAAGTAAGAAATCCTATGCCATTTCAGACATTTTTAGCAGACCTTCTAGCTCATTATAGCTACATTAATTGAACCTCGTTTTATACTGTTATTTTCAGGAATAGAATGGAAGGCAAGACAGGCTGCATTTGCTATTTAAAGCAAAAGAAAGATTATGTTATTCCAGCGTCCAATCTACATGCCTGAATATCCTCCAAAAGTCTTAATCTTTATTTGGGAACATGTTTGATGAATTTGAAAAGTGGTCATTATCTAGAAATCCTAACAGCACACTGTTATCCCTCTACCTTAGATTACCTTGTTCTAAATTATATTTCTCCTCCTACACACTACATATTTTTTGTGTTATTCTGTCATTTTTATTTCTCTTTTCCTCTATGCTTTCTCTCAGGCTGATCCCTTCATCTCAAACAACAGTATCCTCTTGCTGTCTCCATTTATCAAGACACTTCACTTTCCCCACCTTGTTGGATCTGATTTATTACATCGAGAGATTAATTTCTCTTTCATTTCCTTATCATTACTCATGGTTTTGTCAGTCACTGAGTTTATATTTTTCAAGGATTCGCATATTGCTGACCTTGGAAGCAAACTAACATTTTGTTTGCATCCAGCTGTGCCCCTCTAACTAGCTGAGAAGGTATGAAGTCTTGTGTCTGACAAGAACATTATTTTTCTTTGTGTCTGAAGTTTTTAGAAAGCTTAGAACTAAATCAGAAAACATGATGGAAATTCTTACTTATTCTTACAGGAGAAAATGCACAAAAAAACTGAAAATCTATGGCCTTCACAATCCCCCAATCACATTACCTGGGATCCACAAAAAACATAGGGAGAAGAATCAGGGAGTTGCAATTCTGCAACATCTAGAAAGAAACAAATTCTCCATTGTAATGATTTATAACAGGCAACAATAATGGTTATCAGTGATATTATATTATAAACCAAAGTAGGGCTAAATTGAACATTTTCAATAAGGAATTGTTGCTTAAATATTTCCTGTTATTTGATACACATTGCAATATACCCAACAGTGTCAAGTATTGGGCTATGTTAGTATAACAAGAATGACCAAGAATGATCATTCTCTGGTCAATAAACCCAACTTTATGGTCTAGAATCACATAATGCAGGATGACTCTGCTATTTAGTGATCATTCAGTTATTGCTTCAAGCAAAGGAGACTGTACTCATCTTCCTTGTTCCAGCTCCATCTAATTTAATCACCATTCAATAGAATGTATTACAAAGAGGGAGAGAAATGTGCAAGATTCATGCATTCACACATGTGGCCCTATTTCCTAAATAGAAGTTCCTTTATTTGTATTGGTAGCCCTTCAATTAGAAATGGAAAACAAAAGCAGGTGTTTTTGAACTGGAGAGAGAAAGAGAGAGAGAGAGAAGGAATAATATCACTTTCCTTTGCTCTTTGTACATAGGTCAGATGAATCCCAGAAGAAGGAAGATGCTAGATTTCTATTAACACCTACTTGCCAGTGTTCTTTCTCTGGGTCCGCTTAGTATTTACATCTTGATTTTTTTTTTGCAACTCAGTCCAAGATGCTTTGAACTGATTTTGTATCTTTTGTCTGATTTTGGATCCAGCTGCTCAGATAAAGCCCACTCACTATTCTAAATGGGGACAATCAACTAAGAAAGGCTGCTCCAGGGCAGTGGTAGGATTCAAAAAGTTTTACCATGGTTCCATGGCCGTGGCTCAGTGGGTGCGTTTTGCACATGTGCATACACTTTGCATGTTTGCACCTGCCAAACGTGCACTTTGAGTAGGTGCAGAGGCATTTGCGCAGGCCCGGAGGCATTCCAACTCACCTCCTGAAAGCCTGCACTGTCCCCGGTCGCTTCAGTAGCTGCCGCGCAGCATTCTGCTCTGCCACGCAAAGGAGCTGCGCTTCAAAAGCAGAGAATAAAGGTGAGTCTGGGAACCTGGGTAGGTGGATGGGACCAACAGTAAACTGATGGAGAGAACCAGTTCGGTCTCCGCTGCTTATCACCGCTACCGTCTCGGCAGAACTGGGCCAAACTGGTAGAATACCACCAATGCTCCAGGGTCTTAGACTAAGTTTAAGTTGGCAATTTATTGGTGTGGGGAGGAGGGCAGGATTGTTCAATACCTGTAATACCCAACAATCTCCTTGATGTACAACACTTCCTTTAGTGACTATTCAAAGTTACAATGGCACCGGAAAAAAGTGACTTCTGACCATTTTCTACAGTTAGGACCTTTGTAGCATCCCCATGATCATATGTTCAAAATTTAGATGCTTGGCAACTGGTTCATATTTATGAAAGTTGCAGTCTCCCAAAGTCATGTGATTCCCTTTTGCAACCTTCTGGCAAGCAAAGTCAATGGGGAAGGCAGTTTCACTTAACAATCAGTTTACTAACTTATCAACTGCAGTGATTCCCTTAACAACTGAGGCAAGGAAGGTCATAAAATGCAGTAAAATTCACTTAACAGGCATCTCACTTAACAACAGAAATTTTGGGTTCCACTGTGGTCATAAGTTAAGGACTACATGTATTGCAAGTCTAATTAAGTGGAAGATTGAAGAGTCACACTGGCTGGATTCAAGTCTACTTTATGAAACAGATTACTCTTTGTAAAGTTCAAAGTGATCTATTTCCAGGATATTAAACTAAACTAAAATATTGGCAGGTAGAAAGGAAACCTCAAAGCCTGTTATTTCTCTTTGCAGTTCTCATGAATAATTTTTGCTGTATGGGGAGGAAAAGATAGCTATTTGAAAGAAATTTCTCCCCTATGTAAAAGTACTGCTAATCCTGATCCTTCTACTTAAGAAAAAGTGGGAACAAAAGTGATGGTTAAGGCTAATGAAAAGAGTCACAAAAAGATAAAAAGGAAGGGAAAAATTGAGCCAATTGAGCTAAGCTGAGTTTTCTCCTGGCCTGAACAAAGAAATTGCGAAAAGGTTGATGGCCCTGTGAAAAGGTTTTCCAGCTGCCTTCTGATTAACAGAACTTCCAAGGAAAAGGGAATCCCAAAACAGATATTTGCTGCTCTTAGAAATGGAACAGCTCTACAAGACTTTGTGTCCATGGCAATATTATTTTATGCAAATATCCTTTTGCTACTCCTGCTCTTATTTTAAGAAGGACCAAAATCAATAAAGTAATGGGAAGAACTGAGGCAGTTGACTCCCAATCTTAGTTTGGAAAGGCCATCCTTAGATACATTTTTATTTCCTGTATAACTGTCCATAAAAGGTCAAGGAAAAGACCAGTGAAGCACCTCATTTTTCTTCTGACTGCTCCCAACTGGTCATGCCTGCCAAGCTCCTTTTAGCACATAAGGCTATCAGTTTGACCGCACAACAGCAGTGTTCACTGCAATCAATCTTGTTGACTTATTTGCTTGACTGTGGTACTCACTTTGTGTAAACACTGAGACAAATTGGAGTTATAATTTAAGAGGGATGATCAGATAGCATTATACTATCATTCTTTAATAGGTCAAAGTAGGTTAGGTAGCTAGCAGTTACCTTGACCTTGCACACAGGTGCAGTGATACACAAACAGAATATTAGTATATTTGCAATGCTGCTCTTTAACATTTTTGAAGTTGCTATGTATTCAAGAAGGCTCAACACAACTTTTGCACACATGTGTGTCCACAAATAAGAAATCTGCTGGGACTGCCAATGCAGTGACTTTACAAACCACCAGAATGCACACATACACACACAAACACACAAAAAACTTGGGCAAGATCTAAAGGCAGCTATGCCAAACTATCTAGAGAAACAGGTATCTCAGAGTTTTGAAGAGAGTCACACCAGTATACTTTTTGAGGTATGAGGAACTCCTTCAAATGCTTTGCAGAGCCTCAATAAAAAGTAAAACATACATAATTATCTCAGAGTAGCTACATTTTAAAGCACACAGTTCAATATTAAATCCAAGTCATACACAATATATCACATAAGCTTTTAAAACTTAAACTAAGTTCAGAAATGTATGATGAGCATATTTCTATGTTTTCATCCTTTCCATATGTTCCATGAGCATTGTAGGACATCAATCATCAACCAATACTACTTTGACCATGCTTGTCTTAAGAAAGACAAGGCCAAAAGACTGCAACACTTTTGCTATGCTGAGAAATTTATTGAGACATCTTAAGGGTAGATTCACCAATCTGTTTCATGAGGTTAATATTTATTAGCATTAATCTGCTATCTGCACAAACTTCCATAGAAAGTGTCAGGTCTTCAGTGGTTTAGAGAAATCCTTGCACAACATACATAATTATACGTTCATTGCTGTTTGATTACCAGTGGCTTGGCGGGACTGACAGAGAGCCACAGGGCAGCCCAAATATAAGAGAAAAAGAAAAATGGGAAAGAGTGAGAAAGAAATGCAAACTTTCAGAGTGTAAGTAAGGTTCAATAAAGTAGAAAATTGATCAGTACATCTTCATGAAAGCATTTTGCAGGAGCACAAGTATTTTATTACTTAAGTTGTATGGAATAGCTTTTCCAACAGTCAGATGTAATGGAGCCTGATTTTTATGTTATATTTGTTAGCTCTTGAGTTAGTAGAATGCTATAGTCAAATAGTTAGTACAACCAAGCATTCACCTGGTTCAACAACCAAAGCTGGTGAATCTTTGCCTCTTGCAGCAATAGTTTAAATTGACCTATGAAGCATTGCTTCCTCTTAGTGCAGGAGTGTCAAACTGGTGGCCAGTGGGCTGGATGCATCATATCCAGGCCATGCCCACCCCAGCTCTGTGAAGGGAAAAACATCATGAAACATCATATGACAGCAAGTTGACATGGTGAATTAATGGATTGCAGGAACTAAAATGCTCTCAGCCAAAGTATCTCTGAATGTAGTACATTCAAAGTAATTACACAATGTCATCTAAGCCTTTCTATAATTTCTGCCTTTAATCTCTACATTTTAAAGACATGGGTGAATTTGTTCACTTCACCTATACTTCAGTAATGAGAATGGAGGAATCCTACATAGATTGTTTCTCAATCTCCAGATATATTGAGGCGACAAGTCAAATCCCAAACGGGAGCCCTAATTCCCAACATATCTGAAGGATGCCAGCTTGAGAAGACTACTGGAGGAGGCACAGCGAAAAAGCTAATTGACATGATGATGAGCACAAGTACAATAAGTAATAGCCTTGTTCTTCAAACATTCACTAATCCAGTCAAATCTCCTTATGGCGACACATAAGGCACACAAACTGGTTCAAACATTGCTACTTGGAAACGAAGAGTTTCCACCCTCTTTCTGTGAGAAGCATCTGGTACCTTATGGGCCATTGAACCAGGAAATTACTGGCAAGGCTTTATAACATCTCCATTTTTCAGGCTGCTAACAGTCGTATCAGGGTTGGAAAGATACTTCTTTGTAGACAGTTTTTGGCAGTACTTCAGTCAAAGCCCCCAGACAATCCTCCCCCTTGTTTACCTAGATGTCTAGGTAAACAAAATAGTACTATATATCTGGATCTTGGCTAATACCTGAAGTATTAGTTATTGATTTCAAAGAAATTAAATTTTACTCATCAAATTGTTATAAACTATTTTATTTTTAAATTTCAGATTATTTGGCCTGTGTGTAACTAAGTTCTTGTATTGGCCATCCAGTTATAACTTTAAAGCCAGCCTTCCTGCCTGCCTGCCTGCCTGTCTTCCCCTCATCTGTTTGCACCAACATATACCTTCAAATTCCAGAAGACCCAATTAATTCTAACAAAGCTTGGCTGATAAAGCTTTGATTAAATCCCTCCAGAAATCACAAAGAATTATTTATAATAAATTGGTGTTTCACAGCAAATCCTAGTTTCCAGTATGCACTATCTTTGGCTTTAATAATGTTTTTTTTAAGCTCCAGATGTAGATTTACAAGTGAAGGATTTATGCCATTTTAATTTCCAAAAGTCTTTTACTTCAGATATTTTTTTTTTCCTGTGGATCCTACTCTTCTTTATTTATTTGGATTTATGCTTCGTCTTTTTTAAAATTCCAAATAACATTCAGCATTACTGCAATGGTGACCAAAGTAATGATCAGCGTATAAAATAGGTGAATGACGTACAGTATATGTGATGAATTTCTGACATTTTTTTGGCATTCTTCATCAATGTGAATTTATTAACCTTTCTTCCATCAGCTCTAAGAAATGTACATATATAGGACACACAAACCCTATTGATATACATGGTTTAAAGAAATCAAACATCAAATCTTGCCTCATCATTGCTTTAATATTTTTCCATTGTGAATTGGCCTGGAGCTCCAATTTCAGAGACACATAGAAACAAACAGATGTGTTGAATAAAATCTTTGGCAGCATTTAGGACTCAAGTATTAAACAAGACTCACAGATATTATGGTGAATAGGACAATGTCCATAAATCAGAACCACTGAGTTCAAGGGCTTCCCTAGAATTCAGATAAAATTATATACATACCGGTAGTATTTATTATAGTTTTTGGCCTCTTCATTTTTCACATAGCATCAATAAAGAAAGTGTAAACCTACCTTTCTGTTTTCTATAGTTTCATGTAGAAATGCAGAAAATTCCAGTAATGAATGTTTCTTCATAGGATATCTAGTATTGTAAAGCCAAAGAGCTATATGCTTCTCCCTTCCCCATACACAACAACAAAGCTAGACAAATGGACTGTAAGTTTCCTTGCAAAAATCACTCATTTTGTTATATTGAACACTTTCACATTGTCTGACCAGCACATTCCTAGAAGAAAATCTTTTAAAAATAAAGATTTGAAGTAATTTCCACTAACAATCGTAACTCCTCAAAAGGGGGAAATGACCATGGTGTCCTTGAAAGAAGTGGGAATTACAGCTAGGAGAGACTGATCCATTTTGAGTCTATAAATCATTGGCTTCATGGAGAAGGAGACAGACGTATTGTTCTACAGACCCTTGGCAACATTTGTGTTATGAAAGGTTGTTTCTGGGACCTAAATACATTTTAGAATTGCCAGGCTAGGCATATGCAGTGAAATTGTTGAAAGTATTCCAGGGATGGTGAAAGACTAAATGAAAATAGTAGATCCAGTTATTCTTTCGCTCTCTGATGACCTCTTACATTCAAACCCTGAATTTCTTGATGGAACGGGATCTCTTCTTCAGAATCTGTCAATTTCTGGGCTGTTTCTTATTTCTTATTCTGCCCAAGTAAAGCATTCCTCAAGTGAGCCTCTTTCAAGGCATCAGTCATAGTTTTAAATTTGCCTTGATTAATTCTGAACACTCTAGTGCTTTCTAGTTAGATATGGGGGAATAGCTATTACTCATTCACAGTGAACAAAATCACAATGAGAGCCTGCAGCCATTGCTCCTAACATTATTGGGTTACTTAGGAGAGACTTGCTTACTGGTGTGTCCAGCTGAGTATCTATCAAAGGTGGCTCTCCTCCTCTACATTTTTTACCTTGCTAAACAACCAGCAGTCATGATGAAAGCTCAGATGAACACATTAGGTGTTAAGTTCTGCGCATGGGCGCAAGGAACGGAGACGAGACGGTGAACAGTGAACTTCAACTCTTTATTATATATTCTGAACAGAGCAAAAACCCAAGAGCAAAAGCAGCCCTTTTATAGGCAAGCTGCTGCTCTAGTAAACAATAGGAAATGTGGAGTGTTAACCCCCTTAACCAATGAGAGTGGCTCGTTAACAGCCAATCAGATTCTCCTGAACGGACCAATCCAATATCGCTATTATAGTGTCGTTAATACAGCTCATTGTAACCACTCTGGGACGACGACTCTATCCCCCCCCAGGATGCAGCCCTTTTGCGAAAAAAATTCCGTTTCCCGATTCTTGAAGGGAATAAAGTCATCAGAGGTTTGATCTACTGGCCATCCTCTTTTGACCCAGCTAAGAACCCACTTTAAGACAGGATCGCGTTTTGTTTCAATCACGATATCTCCAGCTGTTAACAGCGGTGACTGTAGCGTTTCAATCTGGAGCGTTCTAAGGGTTGGAGCTGGGTTGTCGACGGTTTCCGGAAGTGGTGCACGGGTCAATGCATCAGTGTGGGGAATGGCTTTCCCCGGGCGGTGCTGCAGCTTATAATTGTACGCAGCCAAAAACTCTGACCAGCAAGTCATTCTAGGTGATAATATATAGGGGGTTGGCTTGTCTCCCGCTATAATTCCCAGCAAAGGTTTGTGGTCGGTAACAATAGTAAAAACTCGTCCATATACATATTCATGAAACCGTTTCACAGCAGATATAACAGCAAGAGCCTCTTTATCGATTTGACTATAGTTACGTTCAGCCTTTGATAAAGTTCTTGAAAAATAGGCAATAGGGGCTTCACTACCGTTTGGTAACACATGGCTCAAAATGGCTCCTACTCCAAATGGTGACGCATCACATGTGATTGTTAAAGGCAGAGTCTCGTTATACTGCATTAAAACAGCATCTGAAGTTAATAGATATTTCACTTGTTGGAACGCATGCTCCTCTCGGTGCCCCCAAACCCAGGTTGCTTTTTTATCGAGGAGCCGATGTAGGGGCTTGGCTACGGTTGCTTTGTGGGGCAGGAAGATGTTGTAAAAATTAATAAGCCCCAGGAAAGCTTGGAGATCAGTCTTGTTTCTGGGTCTTGGGGAGTTCTTGATTGCCCTTAACTTGCTACTGGTGGGGTGAATGCCTTGTTTATCGATTAGGTACCCCAGGAACTCTACTTTATCTGTACACAGTTGACATTTATTTTTTTTAACTTTAAGGCCGGAGTCTTTAAATTTCTGGAGAACGAGTCTAAGACGCTCCTTTAGTATTTCTCGATTTGGGGCAGCAATTAAAACGTCATCAAAGTATGGTACGACCCCTTTTATTCCCTGTAACCATCTCTCCATCAAGCTCTGAAAGATCCCTGGGGCCACGCTTACTCCGAATTGGAGTCAGTTGCACTTAAAAGCGCCTCGGTGCGTAACGATCGTTTGTGCCTCTGCTGTTTTTTTTGTCTACAGGCAGTTGTTGGTACGCCTGTGCTAAATCTAATTTAGCGAAGACTTTTCCACCCCCCAGGGAATGGAGGAGGTGTACCACCGGCACCGGGTAAGCGTTTTGTTGAAGGGCGTGATTCAGGGTGGCACGGTAGTCCCCACAGATCCTTAACGATCCATCTGGCTTGATGGGTGTTACGATTGGGGTTTTCCAAGGACCATGGTCGGTTGGTTCTAAAACACCCTGGGCTATTAATTTATTAAGCTGCTCATCAATCTTTGGTTTAAGGGCAAAAGGGACTCGACGAGGCTTAAGGCGGATGGGGACTACTTCAGGGTTAAGGTTAAATGATATCGGGGTCCCCTTGTACTCGCCTAGTTTGTCTGCAAAAACGTCCTGGAATTCCTGGACGAGGGCCTCCTCCCAGTCGTCGCTGCTGGTTTGGTGAATGTCAGCGACCTCAATCCCAAGTGGAGCGAACCATTGAAGGCCTAACAAACTGGCTGATCACGGTCGACGACGGTCAATGGTAAAGATGCAGTACGATTTTTGAATGAGACCTGGACTAGGCTGGATCCAACGACCGGAATTCGGTTTCCTTGATAGTCCTTGAGAATGATTCTTTGGACTCTGAGGTCTTGTCGCCAGATGGCAGGGATTAATTGTTTAAGGGTCTTCCAGGAAACCATTGAGAGGGATGATCCTGAATCGACTCGATCATTTGATCATTCAACTTGATACTCTTTATCATTTCACTTGTTTTATTTCACTTTGCATTTCCCCACCTGAATAGAGTTATGAGTGATTGCCCATTGGTTTATAAGTTTTATTTTAGAAACCACAGTTAAATTTTCTTGGCAAAATCCGCATAATGCAGTTCTGAGTATATCTGTAACGAGAAATCAGTAATGTGCTCGATAAAGATTACAGCCACTTACAAAGATAAGCTTTACATTTCTTCTGAATGAGATGTGAATCCATGATAACAGGGTAAGAGAAATTCAGTCATCACTTCCATTTTGGTGTGTATGTCTTGGGCCCTTGCCATCTTGGGACCAAAAAGCAAGACAGAAATGGCAAGTATTGACATGACATGCAGTTCACAACATTAGGGATTGTGGAAAGGAGACATGATTTAAACACATGACAAGTCTGTTTTGTGAAAAAGCTGTTATGGCTGGAAGCAACCTTCCATTCCACATCATTATCTTACCAATCTTAAGGGGGATGAAGGGTAGCAGAAGAAGTGGAAAACAGTGTTTTTATTCAGACCCTCTAGGTTCTTTGCAACATAACCTTCTTATTTTCAAGTCAAGGCCTGCTGGCCTCCTTCAGACAGAGGATGAATAAACTCCCGTGACGTCAGTAACGAAAGCAAGATTAAATAAGATGTACATCCAAGAAAATGTGTGTACCACAATATCCAGAAAATATAGTCTGGTACCAATCTTCCTCTGTAACCAGGAGGTCTTGACAGCATAGAGATAGTGAAAGATAGCATGGATGTGGGAAAAGAAAGGGGTAAGAGAGACTTGAACTTTCAACATCATTATAAGCAGTAATAGGGTTACATTCTTAGACGAGGAGACACTGCAACAAGGAGAAATGTAAACCCAGATTTGGCCCAGTTTTCCTTCCACTTTCAACTGCATGTCATGTCAATACTTGCCATTTCTGTCTTGCTTTTTGGTCCCAAGATGGCAAGGGCCCAAGACATACACACCAAAATGGAAGTGATGACTGAATTTCTCTTACCCTGTTATCATGGATTCACATCTCATTCAGAAGAAATGTAAAGCTTATCTTTGTAAGTGGCTGTAATCTTTATCGAGCACATTACTGATTTCTCGTTACAGATATACTCAGAACTGCATTACGTGGATTTTGCCAAGAAAATTTAACTGTGGTTTCTAAAATAAAACTTATAAACCTATGGGCAATCACTCATAACTCTATTCAGGTGGGGAAATGCAAAGTAAAATAAAACAAGTGAAATGATCAAGAGTATATGTGTAATGAGCAAACCTGACAGCTATCTGTCTTGTTAGGAAAATGTATTATGATTATGGAAATCTATTATGAGACTCATCAGCAATCAGCACAATCTCCAATTTTAATTCAAATAGCATTTTAATCCTTTTTTGCAATATTCTTCCATTGTTGCCAAAGGTTTTTTTTTTTCAAAAAAGCACAAAAAATGAAAGAATCTAGAAGGTGCCAGAAAAAAATAGCAGAGGTTAGAACAATTATTGCTGTTATTACTCCATGCCAGTATCAAGAAATAAGTGCAATCCAAAGACTAAATTGTAAAAAGAACATATATGAACATTACTATGCCATGCTTTATAATTAATTTGAATAGAAGAAAATACCATTATGACACTACTACTGTATTTATGCCCCAAATTATTATTGTTGTTGTTGTTGTTGTTGTTGTTGTTATTATTATTATTATTATTATTATTATTATTATTATTATTATCATTGTTGTTGTTGTTGTTGTTGTTGTTATTTGCCACCCAGCTTCACTTTGAAATGAGTGGAGGAACAAATAAATTTAATAAATAATTACAATATAATAATTATACTAATTATGCTACAACATGCCACTATTGCTACTAAACAGTGCTCCTGTATTATTGTTTATGGTTGTTAATCTTCTCTGGCTAATTGCTTCTTTTATGATAATCGTACTATCTCTTAATGAGATTGCATGAGATTTTGCAAGATATCTTGTTTGACTCTTAATCCATTTCGTGATCAGAATTTGACCTTATGGCAGTGCCTTGCCAACCCTAAATAAGAAGACACCTATTGCATGAACTTGAATGAAGGTGGTGACCTGGATTGTAGATTTGATTTCTTTGCTGTATTGGGTAATGGTTTGACTAAAGAATTGACGACAAAGGAAGAGGAGATGATTTTCTAATTTGCCTCTCTCTTCATGCTTCACTCACATTCCTGGGGTGGCAGTTCAGTTGACCATTGGTTAATAGCCTGCTTGCCAAGCACAAAGCCTGTCATTCTCAGATTGATTAACAAGGAGGCACAGGATTGTTGTAGGTTTCTATAGGGGAAGAATGCCTCATTGTTCCAGGTTTGATTGATAAGCAGGACTGTCAGATGAGTGGCATTTAAAGATGACTCACTCGGTGTGACTAGAGCTACCCCAAAATGTTAACATTTAAATATTTCTGTTCTTGAAAGTAGGGATGGAAAGCATGGAGAAATTGAGAGATCATTTTAGTTGCGAGGTGACCAAAGTGGTTTGTCTTATTTTATTTTATGAAGGTACTTGAACATGTATGTTTATATGTAGAGGCACGTGAGTTGTTCCTTCTCATATAGTAGTTGATTGCTGTGTTTTGTTTTGTTTTAAAGGATCCATTCACAGTGTAATTGCATGTGTCTGGAAATTACCCTTGGAGGAAACAGATGGCAGATGATGAGAGTCCCATTGTAAAGATGTTTGAGTTTTTTATTTTGGGGGGGGGGTTTAAGGCTATTAAGAAGACCTTAACCTCTCTATCCCACACTGAGGACCCAGATTGGTGGGGGCAAAATACTGACTCTGTAAACTGCCTAGAGGGGGTTGTAAAGCAGTATATAAGTCTAAGTGCTATTGCTATCCATTTGCAAAATTTACAGCAGTAAAAAAAAAAAGAACATGATTTTTGCATGAATGAATGATTTCATGAACTTGGGAACTGCCAGGAGAAGCTTACTCAAAATCAGTGAAATCTCTTGCTGCAGGTGATAGGATAGGGATGCTGGTAATCTCATCTTTCCAACCTGCCACCCAGAGTGCATGTTTATTTTGGATAGGCTTCAATATGCATTTTAAGAGGGGAAAAAAATGAGAGATTGGATCTGGCCCAAAATATGTACAGTTAGTGATATAAGGATTAAGAGGTGACAGGAAGTTTCTATTGTTGAGTAAAGACCTTGTCCTTATCCCAGTAAGGCAGAGAACTACTGTTCCCTGCACTGATTGCCACATTGTCTACATGGAACATTTTTATTCATTCAGATTTAAGTATAGATCCAGTGCTCTCAACATTAGGGATACATAATCTAGGCAGCTAATAATCTAAATCAGAGGTCCCTAACGCCAGGTCCATTGGCTGGCAATGATTCACAGCATGCAAACAACTATGCCCCCTCTTGTCCATGGAAAAACCTTTGGGACTCTGGTCCCCAAAAGGTTAGGGGGCACTGATCCATATGATCACTAGATAGCAACAAAAGTTAAGATTGTGTGCATCTCTTTATTCTAAGTAGTGTCCACCTACTTTTTTTCCAGCTGAAATCGAGCAGCCCCCATTCTACATCAGCCTGGACAGAGCAATTAGAGCCCTTCTCATGGTTTCTCCCCTCTGGAATGTAGTCAGTCAAAGAGCACAGCTGTGTTTGTAGGTACAAATGAAAACTCTGCAAGAGTGGTTCTGCTCAATCTGTTCTTCTTCTGTAGCTTCCTCCAGAGGAAGAACTGTAAAGCAACCACAGGAAGTCCTGCAGCATCTGCGTGTGCCATTTTATGACTGCCCTGGCACAGCATGCTCAGTGCTTTCCTTTCCACCCTAGTGACTTGTAACATCTTCTAAGTCATTCACTTATTGTTGGATCAAAGCAACTGTAATGAAGACAGGCTTGATGTTATTTTAACAATGTCTGGGTGATGCCAAGAAGATACAATAAGCATCTGGTGTGGAAAAATAATGGCATGAGTTATGGGAAGGATCAGTGTGTAATATGAACCCTAAAACATAGGTAGCCATGGGAGTGGGATTTAGTGGTTTTAACCAAAATCACCAGTCCAATAAAACATAGAGTCATCATAGTCCAATAAAACATAGAGTGTTGCTTAGTTTCATTCATTCAGTACCAGCTCTTGTTCCTCCAGAAAGAGTTAGAGGTGCTTTGAAAATTCTGCTTCCCTGTTAGGATACTGGCACTGGTGGTGAACAAGCTTCTTTGATGCTTCTTGGCCACATGCAAACATTTATCAGACAAGCATTAATTATCCAATATGGGTCAAAAATGGATCAGGGGAACTGTCCAAGAAATCCCTTGTGCCTAAGAAAATATTCACAATATCCCATCTGTTTCCAAGTGCAATTAACACCCCCACATACTTTTGAGGAGCATTGTTTATGTAGTCAACATGGATGACGACACATAAACAATGTTTCTCAAAAGTAGGTGGGGTGTTAATTGCATTTGGAAACAGATGGGATATTGTGAATATTTTCTGAGATTAGGCAAAAGGATGATGGGGCTGAGTTCTGCTGATTATTTTCCAGGGCCTGCCTGTCCTAAATATGACGGATAACCTCTTGATTCCTTATGTGAGATTTATCTCTTCATTTTCCTTCCTGGGATGCCTCTGTCCCTCGTACAGATAGTTTTCAACTTACAATCACAATTGAGCCCAACCGTTCTGTTGCAAAGCAAGATATTTGTTAAATGAGTTTTGCCCCCATTTTACAACCTTTCTTGCCATAGTTGTTAAGTAAACCACTGCAGTTTTTAAATTAGTAACACTGTTGTAAAATGAATGTGGTTTCCTCATTGACTTTGCTTGTCAGAAGGTCCTAAAAAGGTGATCACATGACTCCAGGACACTGCAACTGTCATAAATACATATTAGTTGCCAAGCAACTGAATTTTGATCATGTGACCATGGATATGCTGCAATGGTGGTAAGTGTGAAAAACAACAAGCCACTTTTTCAGTGCAGTTGTAACTTCAAGCAGTCACTAAACAAATTGTTGTAAGTCAAGGACTACCTTTAGTTGGGATTAGCTATCTCTGTGAGTTGTTTTTGTCTCTCATTAAATACATCATTTTGCTTGCAAGGAGTGTAGATGCTTTATTCTTTCCAGGAGGCATCTGGGGGGATGCAAGAGTGCCATGACTCTTGGGGTGATGGGAGTTTTCAGTTCCTCCTTCTGGTATCTTATCTTGCATCCTCTGACTATAGGGATATGGGGAGTGTAACGGCATGTGAGAATGACCTTGGAAGACAGATGGAAGATTTGCAGACTAGACAAAGGTCAGATAAGTGGCAGCTGAGTCTGCAGAAGGAATGTGGGCATAGCAAACATCTCAGAAAGGAACATTCCTGGTTCCTGGACTGTTAAACCAAGTTGGAAGAGAAGTACTTTCAGATTTGCAAAGTTCTTTTAATGTAACCCTACAAAATAAATTAAATCAGAGTTAACACTTCTGTATATGCTCCTACCTTACAAGGGACAGAGGAGGATTTCTGGAAAGGAGGATATCAGCAAAGCAGGCAGTGATTGGGCTATGTAATGTGTGTTTGTGTGTCTGTCTGTCTCTGTGTGTGTATGTGTGTATGTGTGTGAGAGAGAGAGGGAGGGAGAGAGAATGAATGAATGAATGAATTGGGATTTGGAGCCTTGCCAATTTTCTTTCCTTTTTTATTTTCCTTTTTTTCCTTCCTCTCCACATCAGCCTGGAGAAACTAATGTTATTATGAAGCTGTGCCAGTACTTTTTTGCTTCAAGAGCCCACAGGGTTCCCCTTCCCTTTTAGGGAAAATAGGTTGAGGCTTCATAATGTCTCTTTAGAGCATTGAGACTTTGCACCAGGAAGAGAAAATTGTGTGCTGCCAGAATTTACAGGAAGGAGATTTACTCATTTCAGTGACTTCCTGGGATTAAAGAAATTGTACATGCTGGGTCTTCTGTTTAGGCATGGAAAAACCAATACGGGACTCTACAAATTCAAGTATTTAGCAAGGGAAATGTTGGGCAGAGTCCTGTTGTTGCAAGCAACATCTTCCACAGGATTTTCATTTTCTACTTTAAGGTTGAAGGAACATTTCAGAGGTCCAGTGCTTTGCTGATATGAAAATGGAAGGAAAAAACTACACAGAAAACATTCTTGCCAAGTATTTGTATATTATGACACTTGATTTCCCATAAGCTTCAATCATTTGCACTTGCAGGAGGTCATGCCTGCAGAATTGTTGAAAATTCCACAATTTATTCATATCCCACCTTTATTTTTATAAACAATTCAAGGTGGTGACGACACCTAATTTTCCTTCCTCCTCTTACTTTCCCCATAACAACAGGTGAATCAGGCTGAGAGAGAGAGAATGACTGGCTAAATGTCACCAACCACACTTTCTTGCCTAAGGCAGGACTAGAACTCACAGACTCCAAATTTCTGGCCTGGTGCCTAAATCACTAGAGCAGAAGAGGGCAAATGGGAAACTTCTTTTCTTTTTGTGATGGTCTGTGGACTCAGACAAAACAAAGGCCTCTAATTCAAGATGTTGACCATGATACAGGAAAGAACATTGTGGCATTCTTCTTTGGCAGTGCCCTATTGAATCAAATATATTTATAATTCAGACATTTATCATGGACAAGGAAGAAAAACACTGACCATGATTCCTTCTGCAGGACCATAATTTCAAACTATGTTGCTTTCAAATCTATTCTCCAGGGAGATTTTAAGAAAGTGATGAGGTGTTTCCAGGCTTGACACTCACAGTAAAATGGGTTTAAGAATACCTGAACAACAGGATAATGCACAACAATGACTAAGAAAGCTTTAGAGCCAATGCAAGATATGACAAGTGAGATGGCTTAGCTAATCCATCCTTAGCCACGTTGTTGCTGTTCATATTTCAGTTGAGTTGTGATGAATGGGTAAAGAAGGACATGCTCAATAAAGCTTTGCTTTGGTCTCTACAAGGAGTGAAAGTGAACTGGGAAAAATACACTTCGAAACAATGTCCTTTGGCCCCCTCTTTTTCTCCTAAGTGCAATAATATTACAAGGTGTGAGAAGCATATCTGAACAGCAAAGAGATGACTATGGGAACACATTGTGAGGAAATATAAAAATATCAATAACACTTAGACTTATATTCCACTCCATAGTGCTTTACAGAACTCTGTGAGTGGTTTACAAAGTCAGCATATTGCCCCCAACAATCTGGATCCTCGTTTTACCAACTTTGGAAGGATGGAAGGTTGAGTCAGTCTTGAGACTGTCAGGATCAAATTGCTGGCAGTCAGCAGAATTAGCCTGCAATACTGTATTCTAACCACTGCATCACCATGGCTTTAGCTATGTACATGCTAGATTCTTATACCACAAATGGTGAATTTGGTGCTAGCAGGCCTGATTCAGGATCAATGCAAAATTTAACATCACCCAGCTGAGAAGTAGTCACTCTTGATTTTCTAGATTAAAGCATGGCCTTCGACTCAATAATAAGTGACAGATGGAATTCAGCCACTATATCAATCAAGTTCAGTTTTACATTCGTTTAGGGTCCAGTCAATATGAGATAGATTGAAGTCACCAAGAAAGATAAAAGCGTGTGGGCAGGATGTTGCCCATGTTAGTAGTGAATTTAGCTTGTTTACATGTTTGATTTCATAATCAGGGGCTCTGTAACATAGTAAGAATCGAAATATGATATTTAAGGACAGTTCAGACGATGGTCTTGGGAAGAGCAAGCTCCTGGGTAACTTGGATGTTTTTTAGCTATAAGGACTTTTTATAGAAGATAGCAACACCACCTCCTCTATGGATTTCATGATCTGATCAGTAAACATGATAGTCTTTTACTGTGGTAATGGAGTCAGGGAGAGATGCATTGAGCCATGTTTCACAGATAAATATGATGTTGAATTTAGCCGTATTTAGTAAGAAGAGAAATTCAGGTATTTTATTCACAAGGCTTCTTGCACTGAGTAGCTTGCATTTAAGGCCAGTTGTAGTTAGAATTGAGGTAGTTAGGGGCATGTGTGCCTAGTCTTGGGTGATGATGGATTGGTTGAAGTAGGGTTGGATGTTGAGTTGTGGGTTGTGTGACTTACTTTTGATACAGTCAGCACGGTAGTCAATGTACAGATCCTTCTCTCCATTGTCTAGAAGTTTTTTGAGTTCTGTGCGGAGTTCACAGGAGCGGACACATTGCTGTATGGTTAGGTCAGGGTGAGAACGGAGGTTCTTATGGTTGGTGTTGCTTTTGGTGAGTAAACTTATAGTATAAATGAATTTACGTTTGCTTGATTCATTTTTGCAAATGAGCCTGCAGAAGCATGGGACCACCGAGCCATCTCTGTTTTTGAACGCTGGGCCAATGCGGGAAATGTCAAGTACTTCATCAGGGGAGATGGTTGATGCTTGATAGTCACTGATGATGTTGCAGACCATTGTGACATCATCATTGTCACTGATGTCCTCTAGACCAAATAAGATGGCATTTAGATGCTTCCGTTTGTGCTTGATGGCTTCTCTGATGAGGATTGGGATATCATTATTTGTTGGATTTAGGTTTTTTTTAATTGAGTTGTGGTTGTTGGGTAGAGATGTAGTTTGTAGCTATTGGGTGTTCAGGTTTTTGTGTTGTGTCTTTTTGTTCAAGGTTAGTTAATCTGTCTTTTAAAGTGTCCAGGGATGCTACTATGGTGTCAAGGGATGTTATTCGTATGATATCAACTCTTTCAAACAGTGTGGGTCTGCATGATGGGCAGAAATATTGAAATGCATGTTTGGATGGTTCTAGGAATTAAATCATTTGCTTGGGTAATCCCAAGCAGCCATGGTGAGCGTAGCTGTCACATAGAGAACATTTGGTGGAATTTTCATTACCCTTTAGAGTTTCATAGATATAAGGCATGTTCAGGAGCCTTGTGGTTCATTGGTGGGGATTTCTTTCTCTTTTGGTTGTGGTTTGGCATTGGATTTTTTTTCCTGGCATGGTAGGTTTGTTGAGATAGAACGTTCATTAAATTGCTTAATGAAACAATTTTGGGTAATCAATATAGCCAATATCACACCAATTGATCAATTACAATAATCTCTCTAGTCAAATAATTTTGCGAAGCAACAATCAGCCTAATCAATTAATTACACTAATCGCGAATCACACTGGTCAATTAAATTCACTAAACCACTAATTTTTACTAATCAATTAAATTACATGAATCCTGATCTTTTACACTAATCAGTAATCACACTATTTGCACTAAACACTCTAATCACACTAATCAATCAAAACAATAAATCAATCAAACCATTAAAATTAAAAAAAATAAACCATGTATATGTCTCATCCTTTTCTTTTTTTGCTAAGCTACAATTCCATCCTTCATTTCTTACTCACTATTTCATTTCTGTTCTATATGCTGACGATGCAGCATAACCTATATGTGTATGTATGAATGCCTCAAAGCTCTTTTGTCTTACTGCTGAAGGGAATATCTCAACATTAATTACTCGAAAGCAAAGTTTTTAGCATTCTCAAGAGACTGTTTTAAGTCTCCAATTAGTTAGAAGATCAGTGGAAGACTTATTGCACAAATCAAAACCTTTAGTATTTAGGCCTTCATTTTCAGATAAGATACAGATACAGATAATCAGAGTTGGAAGGGACCTTGTAGGTCATCTAGTCTAACTCTCCACCCAAGCGGGAGACCCTACACCATTTCTGACAAATGGCAGTCCAATCTCTTCTTGAAAGTCTCAACTGTTGGTGCTCCCACAACTGCCGAGGGCAAGCTGTTCCATTGGTTGATTGTTTTCACTGTCAGAAAGTTTCTCCTTGTTTCCAGGTTAAATCTCTCCTTGTTCAGTTTCCATCCATTATTCCTTGTCAGGCCTTTGGGTGCTTTAGAAAATAGTTTTGTTAAGTTTGGAGCATGGGCGAGAAAGAATGGAGACGAGCCACTGAAACGGTGAACTTCAACTCTTTATTTACATAGTGTGACAGCTCAGCTCAATGGCTGCAACAGCCTTCCTTATATAGGCAACTTGTTAACTATTTAACCAATGAAAACCTGGGAGCGCTAGCTCCGTTGACCAATGAGAATGGCTCATTAATGGCCAATCAGATTCTCCTGAACGGACCAATCTGATCTCACCATTTAACAGCCAATCAGAAGTGCAGGGCCAGAACCCTGCACTTGACTTCAAGCTCAAGATAACTTTATTATACATTTATTCATTCACAACACCCCTTCCCCCCGGGTTCCGTTTGCGGGGTGCGGTTACGTAGTCCTTGAGGTAGGACGGTTGTTTCGTTAGTATATTTGATTTTCGTTGTGCACCCGGTATTTGGCTGCACTCTTTTTGAGGTAGGGCGTTGTTTGGCAAAAGGGGTGTCTCTAACTCTGAGTTCGAGTTTTCGTTGTCACCAACATCTTCAGTATTACCCTGTGGTGAGCTCACTCCCATCCCTAGTTCCTCTTCTCGAGTTTCCGTTCCGCTATTGTTCCCTTCAAAAAGGTTTTCTGCTAATTGTAGTTCATCCAGTTCATCTTCCTCTGTATCTCCCCCCCCCCAGTTTGGTTATCGGGGGATTCGGAGATCCCTGACCACAGCCTTGATCGTAGTTGATGGATATGGTGCTTCCATAATCTATCATTACGGCATTGTACAAGGTATGATCTCGGGCCGGTTACATGGACCACAGTCACTTCTACCCACAACGGATCGCCCGATAGATTTTTAGCGAACACCAAGTCGCCTACCTGGAAGGTACGGCATAGGCCGCTGGATCCGTGTGGTTTCTCCGGTTCGTACGCTGGGTGTAACCGGTTGAGGTGGGAGCGGAGCTTTCGTCCCATTAGCAGTTCGGCGGGAGTTTTGTTGGTGACGCTGTGCAGAGTGATATGCTGTAAAAAGAGGATTCGGTTTATCTTTTCGTCGATGTTGTCATAGTCCACTTTTTGTAGCATTTTCTTGACGAATTGTACCATGCGCTCGGCCCTCCCGTTGACCGCAGGATGCGCAGGTGAAGTCAGCGCATGTCGAGTACCGCAGTCCGCCAGGTACTGCTCAAAAGACAGCGCGGTAAATTGGGGGCCGTTGTCGGATACCAGAACGTCTGGTAATCCGTGGGTTGCAAACAGTCTCTCCAGTTTCTCAATAACCGCTTCGGTTGTCGTATTCTTCATTCAGTGGATCTCGAGCCAGTTCGAGTAGGCATCCATGGTTAGCAAGAAGGTGTGGCCTTGGTCGGCCCAGCAAAGTCCAGATGGATACGGGGCCAAGGTCCCCGTGGTATTTCCCATTCGGTTGGGATTGCCTTTGGTGGCGCGTTGCTTACTTCCTGGCATCTATGACAAGCTTTGACCCAAGTCTCGATTTGCTTGTCGATGCCTGGCCACCACACGTAGCTTCGTGTGAGGGCTTTCATGCGCATGATGCCAGGGTGGCCATCGTGCAAGGTTCTCAGTACTGCTTGTCGGAGTCGCTCTGGGATGACGACTCTATCGCCCCAGATGATGCAGCCCTTTTGAGAAAACAACTCGTTTTGTCGGCTTTTGAATGGTGTGAAGTCGTCTGGTACTTGGTCCAATGGCCATCCACGTTCCATCCAACTGAGGACTCGTGTTAAGACGGGGTCACACTTTGTTTCTCTCGCGATATCACGGGCGGTTAATGGCAGTGTATGAAGTGCCTCGATCTGTAACATTGTCACTGTAGGCACGGGGTCGTCANCCGATAATTATAAGCAGCCAAGAATTCTGACCAGCGAGTCATTCTGGGGGATAATATATAGGGGGTTGGCTTATCTCCCGCTATTGTTCCCAGCAAAGGTTTGTGGTCAGTCACTATAGTCAAAGCCCGGCCGTACATGTACTCATGGAATCTTTTGACAGCAGACACAATTGCAAGGGCTTCCTTATCAATCTGGCTATAATTTCACTCAGTTTTTGA